>JAURVB010014295.1:0-133245 GCA_033002965.1 Piper betle | reverse complement strand
AGCCCGGGTGAATTGTGGTCGTCACTATAAAGGTCCCAATGTAGCGAATTTCTCTCATTAAACAGATTTATGCACCTGTATTGTATTCTCTTGCTGAATGAACCTTGGGGTATACAATCAAATCGTTAATGCTTCCGCTTTTGCTTCATTGCGGTTCTTCTGGTACTAAAATCCTTCAGTATTTTAATTAATGAGTTCTAATTAGCAGATTTCGCGCTGTTATGTTTCAAACCATCAGTGTTTTTTTTTATTTTATGGAATTGTTGTCTTAAGCAGAGTCTAATAGTTCTTGTAAGCATTAGAATTGCCAATTAAGAACTTAATTCTTGACGGCTCATAAGCATTGCGCCAATAATTATTTCCATGTCTTGTAAAATTGTACTACAATACGATAGAGTGACGTTTATTCTTAATATATATCAGCAATCTGCTCATGCAAAAGTTTTGACGGGGCATTCATTATTATCAAGTCTTATCACTTAGAAATACTTGCAATATCCTTCAGGTCTTCCACTTCCTTGGCCAATCTTTCTACTTTGTCTGCCATATGGAACAGCGCGGAAACGAAACCGATAACGGCACCATTATCAACCATTGCATTTTGGCTTCCCACTTCCGACATAAGAGAACTGGAAATGGTAGATCTTAGTTCCGCCGTTGTTGAGCTCAACCTCGCCGCCATCGATTCCTGGAGATAAGTTTTTTGTGTTTTTAGGAGACTTAGCTTGAGTTCCATCAACGTAGAACTTAGTAGATTGCCCATTGCTATACAAGGTTCCTGGAGAATCATTCTCAAGGGTGAAATCTGTACGCAATGTTCAAAGCTGTCAATTAGAAGAGAAGGGAGAGAACAAGGGGGATGTCAAGAGAAACTATACTATGTTCGATTATTCCAAAAGCAATTCATCTCTAGTGTTATTTACAGAATTCTCCAAGCCACCTGCATGAAACACTTTTTATTACACTAGAAATACTAACGGACTTGTGCTTAATTAATTTCTCGACAAAATCAAGTAAGAGATTAAAGTAGCTACAATAACTTTATCTGTGCTTCCAACTACAACTCTATGTTTTTTTTATTAAGTCTTTGACACTTTTTTTTATCATCAACTTCCGTTTATATGATTATACATTCATTGAATTCTTCTGGAGAAGGGAGAGAGTGGAGATGGTCATGCCTGTTTATGTGAATGTCGTAAGCAGGTCATCCCTTCCAATGTGAAAATGCATGCAGCCAACTCCCTAAGCAGCTCTGCAATTTTAGAGCATCTATCTCCGGGCCGAGAAAACCCATATTTGCCATGCCAAGGCTCCCAAGTAGCAAAATTAGCCTACGTTACAGTTACGAACGGTACTATAACAAAAGTCGTTCATAAAACGTGAAATGGCGAGTAGGAAAATGTTGTCACCATTGCATCATCTGCACCCTTTGAGTATAGCACGGAGATGCAACCTTTGGTATTGTCACCAGCTCTTTCTCTTCGTGTGGCCTAAAATAATTTACCACACTTTCTGCAAATGGAAACAACGAACGAGCTAGCCATACGTATAAAATGATACTAGCATGTAATTAAGACCATATTGTAATTCTAATTTCAAGATTCGAGCTCAACGTACGTTGGTTACCTATACTTCAACTTTCATGTGGCGGCAAGCAGATATATAAGCTATGAATGCAATTTTTAGATCAAACATGTTCAACGCAGAATGATATAGCAAACCTTCTAAGGAGTTGGCAAGTATGCCAAATTTGTTGGCAAGGGAATGGTAAAGCTCATCGCCGGCCCAAACGGGGAAAAAGAAGAAGCTTATCAGGATACAGACAGCGAAGCCTATGGCGATTGTTAGCAAGCGATCACAAGCTAAGTCGATGACATCCTTTGCTCTGAACCCATAAACTGCTACTAGATTGAATGTGAGGATGAAGATCATTACACCATAGTCGTACTTTATTTTGATGTTTGGAACCAATCGAGTGTAAGTGGCAGCTCCCCCTGATCAGTTTTGAGTTGGCGGCCAAAACAATATCATTTCATGGCACACGCGAAGACAACGATATATATACCAAAAGGGCTCGTATATATATGTTTGTATATATTGAAGTTGTACTTAGAGAAAAAATGGTGTCAGTTTATGAAGGTCATGAATTACCGACTACGAAGACGGAAACGCCGATGGCAATAGCCCTTGGAACATAGCCAACTTTTCGAGCTAATATTGCTGCCAAGCAGCCAAGCCCACCTCCTGCTATGGTCCCCGTTCCACGATTTAGCCCCTTGCTCAATGTCGCACCTGTAAGACTAATGCTCAATTATAGAGTAATGCACAATAAAAATTTAGTATAATTTTGTTTTTGGTTGATTAATACAGTTTACGGAAAAGAAGCTCTGTATGATTGAACTACTTTGAACGACTATGATCTTGTGAATTGCTAGCTACCAGTGATTTAAGAGAAAGATAGTTAAGTACAGTTTGAAACTGGATGTACATGCGGTAAATATTGCAATGACTTGGTGATTTATTTAAAGATGGTCAAGTTACTTCGACGACATTACCTGCCGAGAACTCGAAGACAACAACCACCGTCATAACAGCCCACATGGCGTTATCCCCGACTCTATCATAAAGGGGTTGAATAACATAGAGAAGAGAGATGAGGGCCAAGGCCATCCCAACCTTGATGCTGTGAATCACCTTCTTGTGTTCAAGTGCAAGAACGTTGCCAAGTATATGACAACAAAGGTTGGCAACTAGTGGTGTTGCTCCGACAGATTTACTAGGAGCATTTTTAACTTCATCACCCTCATCTCCATTAATGGGCACAACAGTCTCCATCTTCAGATCCATCTCATGAAGTTTGCTCGCTTAAATATATATATTGTCTTTTACATACTCTGATATTTATAATAGTGCTGATCTTGAGATAATAGAGCTTATGCATAAGCAAGTATATAGAGGACCAGCTTTGAAAAACCGGAATAAAAATTAAGTACATATTGGACCTATGTACGTACTGTCAGTGAGATGGAAACAAAAAAAGAATTCTAGAGTACTAGTGGAACACACGCATCCATTTTGGATGTCATCCTCAATTGTCACCTATCAGTAATGCGAGCTGAACTTTTCTATAAAGAGCATATGCATATTTGCTCTGGAGATATTTGGCATCAATCATGGCCATGCGTACAATATGCACCATCTTCAACACTCGGTGTACTATCGTTGAAGTGTTTCAATCGTCTCTTGATGAGAACAACTTGGTTTCCCTCCACTTGCATCACCATTTCCGGGGGAAAATGAGAAGACCATTGCCGATTCAGACCCAAGTGGGTTTCAATATGTTTCGGCGGATGCAGCAATATATCCAAGCTAGCCCAGTCGGTATTCTTCTTGCAAGGCCTCCACTAGGGGAGAGTGGAACTTAAGTGCTGTCTTATTTTAAAGTGGTGCGAACAGAAATGTACCTAAGTTAGACTAGTGATCAGGTGGGGTTTCATCTTCGTCACGCTTGCATCAATGATCCTAACTAATAGAAACGATCAATCACATGATCATCTGTTCATCCCAAGAAAGGTATGCATGAGTACTCTGCTCCGACGAGCTGGTAATAATTCAATTGGCCAACCATCTAGACATAATATGGACACATGGAAATATGTGAAACGCACTTAATATTTACCTACGATTTGCAGTAGTATACGACTATTTCAGCTGGTACAAGGAAAGATAAGTTCGATACACGCAGAAACCATCTGACAAGATATACCAGCACCCAAAACTCCATCTGTAAAAAAGCACCCAAAACCAGGATTAGAAGGCCACCATCACCCGCGTGGCCGTCGACCAAACAGCGGCGTCTGTGCTACTGGCCCCTACGTTTAAATATTAATTGTTGCACGTTTAAATTACGACCAAGCCTATCTTGGAGGGGAATATCTTCTATGTATCCCTTACGATTTACTTTCTTTCTCCGTAATTGAAAGGGATCATTTAATTTTCTCAAGGAAGATTTAGATTTTTAATTATGGTAGAATTTTTATGTCCCAATAGAAACTTGAAATAAGTGTCAAATGCTCTTTTAATCGAAAAATTAGCGGAAAGAATAAAACTTGTACACTAACCTACATACAAATTTATAACAATCCAGCTTAAAGTACAATATAAAGAGATAAATTATCTTTTCTAAGGTGATCAACCAAGTTAAAAATTTATAATTTATTCCCACTTATAAATATAATCTTACCAAATTAAGAATTACATATGAATTTAAATTAAGAGATCTCATAATCTACCTACTTTAGGAAATTTTGTTCCAAAAATTCTTAAACTTGGCCCATTGTTAGATTTAGTTTATGATTTTCTTTTGGCCTGTGTCCAACAACCTAGCCAATATCTCTAATTAAACTCACTATCTAACACAAAACTAATAGCTCTGATACTATTTGTAACGACCTAACTCGTTAAGTCATTTCTACAAGAGTGGTTAATCAAATTAAAAATCTATAATTCATTCTGATTTATAAATATAATTTTATCTTATTAAGTATTAGATTTAGAATTAATTTAGATGGATTTCACAATATCACCAATTTCATTTATGAATGTGGGATAAACATAACAATCTTCTCATTAACTATCGAGCTACATTGAAACTATAATCGTCTAAAAGTACAAAATCCCCTTAAATCATTAAGTGGAATCCATGAATGAATTAGGAAATTTCCACAATGTGTAAGGTTGTGGAAGCAAACACTAAAACCACAAAGTTGGTTTATTTCGGCCCTTAAAAATGTCTTGCAACAAATGTCACAAATTTCTATTAATTTAAAAGTTAGATCAATGTATAAGATTTTTTATTAACCTATATTTAAGTCACTAACTTTGTCACTAACCAATGTGGGAGAACCCAATAAAATTATAGTCAAATACTCTTTTAAAAATAAATAAATTAACATTTTACATTGAGTAAGATATTGTGGATATCATAGAATTGTGTTGTTAGAATTAACCAACATGCTTAAAGGCAATAATAATGTTTTGTTTTAATAAATAAACAAGTGACTGCTTAATATCGTAAATTGTTGTTATAATAATATCAATAATATGTAAATTTAGCCATTCATCTAAATCACATGGTTGTGTTTTTTTACAAATTGAACATAACCATCTTTTTAATACAATGACTAATATTAAATATAATTAACACAAGAATATTTAGATACTGCTTATACTAATTTTTCTCTATAGAAAAGGGTACATGTAAATTATTCTAGCTCAAATTTATACAAATTTAAAGACAAATTAGTCAAATTGGTAAATTTGAAATTTGATAATATTATATATTAGTTATATATAAAAAATATCAAACCAGGATTGATAATATGTACAAATCATTTATATGGTTCATTGTTCTTAATTTTTAAATGAAAATAGTGAATATCTATCTAATCTTTTTAATATCTAGTTAAAATATTAAAAAACAATTGTTACATGAAAATATTAAAAACTATATATTGAGATAGTAATTCGAATTATGTTAAAAGTAAGTAAAAATCTTGCATTAAATGTGGAATTATGATTAAAATTTTTAATTTAAGTTAGAATTTAAATGTTGAAATAGAATTTATCAATTTTTAAATATTACTAATTCATATAAAATCATAATACAAAGTTTCCCCAATATTAAATAATAAATAGAAGTCTTATTTTAAAGATGTGTACATCAGTTTACATATTTTGTTAAAATGGTAGAACGTGACATAACAATGTTTAGCAGTTCCAATCATTTGGGGAGTTTTTGTTCATGCTTTTGAAAAAAATAAAAAAAGGGATCAAATCCTCCTTTTTATTTTGTAATTTTTTGTGAAAATTTTTTAAAGAGTGACTCTGCCACAATATATATGTATATATATATATATATTACTAATGTTTTTTAAACACATTTTAAAGCTATTATTATTATAATTTTATACTTTTTAAATATGTAAGCTCAAAACAATGCAATCAAATATCTTTTTTTAATATATATATATATATATGTATATATATATTAAAGAAAATACCTGAGTGCCCGGCTTGGCCAGGCAAAATATTTTACTAATATTATTTTCAAAAACATTTTAAAGTTTGGGTAATGCTAGTTAAAGCGACGGACGGCAGGGCCTCTCGTAGCAAATCTCCTTCCCCACAAAAGACTAAGATGGTGCCGTCGTAAAAGCCCGGGAAACCTTCTTCAAACGAAAAATAATGCATTTACAAGAAAAATAACTCAGCTCACTTTCAGTCTTAAAACTCGCGAAAATGGTCGGCAGTAAGACGGATTAATGCACACAAAGCAGCGGTTAGAAAATTAGTTTCTGATTAACTCCTAATCTGTAACAATTACCATTCTGATTAACTCCAGAATCCATGAATGGCAACCAGCTCGCTTCATCCCTTCCCATGAAGCATGAACCACCGTCTCCTCCACCTTCCTTCTTCATATATCGATTTTTGAAGGTCGGTTACCTCCCAATATCATCATCATCATCACTTGGTACTAAATTGGTCGTTTGTTGTTGCAAATTAAATGCGCAAGAAGCTGCTCTTTCACCATCTTCCACCCCTTGCATGCATGCATGCCACGCCATGCCATGCATCCAAGCTCCGAGTACTGTTGTCATCTGCCTTCTTTTTGTTTCTTCTTCTTGGACGTTGAGGTGGTAATTGGTGGACGATTACGGTGGCCAGCTCATGATCAGTCGTTGTCTGGGAGGCTTCTTGGAACAAGATGCAGCTTCAATTTGCCCGGGTTAACCTTGGATATTTCGAGGGAAATAGCGCAGGGGTGTCCTTTCTTGGATCAAGGCTTCCTCTGTTCTGAGAATGGGCGGCCCGATGACTTCTACACCAAATTGGTATGGCAGCCCAAGCGATGTGATCTCCCCAGGTTTGATCGGCCGGCCCTTTCATCTTCTTTCATTTTTTTATTTTGTTATTTCTTCTCCCAGTTTGTAAAATCTATTATTGCCTGAAATGAATGACGGTTGCCACAAGTGCATAAACAAGATTAATGGCTGTTGCTAATGTTGAATTCAAAACTTTGCTTCAAAAGTAGTAACAGTTATGGGATCCAATTATGGAACCCTTGGAAGAAGAGGATGAATGGAAATTAACAAGATGACAAATAAAAGAATATGCTGAGAAGATTGATTTCGATGGATCCATTTCACCAAATGGATTCCATTTTTTTCTTTCGGATTTTTTTGTTGGACTATATAACATATCAGCATTCAGTTATAAATATTTACTGTTCTGTTTTATGGCTTTAAACTCGTGGGGTGTATTATTGCCATTTTAACCCCAGGTTCACACTATTCTAGGGTACATTATCATGTATTCATTTGGAACTTCTTCAGGGTAGAGAAAGAAATTTCTTTGATTTTCTGAGGATAAAATTTCTACCAAGATCAACGCTTCATTATTGAACTATACTTTCAAACTATAAAGGTTATGCCAGCCTGTGCATAAAACAATGCATAATTATATTCATTGGGTAACGTGTATGGGCATTTCTGATTCCTTTGATTCTTTTAAGGTTTGTTGCAAGAAAGATGTTGGAGATACTGCAGAATCGCCGCTTAGTGTTTGTTGGAGATTCAATTGGTGGAACCAGTGGGAGTCACTATTATGTCTGCTCTCTTCGGCAGTATCAGATAAGGACTCAATTTATGAAGTGAATGGGAGTCAGTATTATGTCTGCTCTCTTCGGCAGTATCAGATAAGGACTCAATTTATGAAGTGAATGGGAGTCCAATGACAAAGCATAAAGGATTTCTAGCGTTCAAGTTTCGTGATTTCAACTGTACTTTGAGTACTACAGATCCCCATTTTTAGTCTTGCAAAGTCGATCCCCAGTTACAGCTCCTGAGAAGGTTAAAATGACACTAAAACTCTATCACATGGATTGGACTGCCACAAAATGGACGGATGCTGATTATCTGATCTTTAACTCGAAGCATTGGTGGAATTTTGAGAAAACAATTCGAGGGTAAACCGTAATATGGCCTTATTTGTCTCTTAATCATTGCATTTCGAGGTTGTAAAATTTTATCAAAATTTACTTATTCATTGTAACTTTAAGACAGTTGGGAATTAGGCCGCTCTTATGTAGGTTGCTTCTTATATTTTATGCTATTTTCAAATTGGTGGGGAAATTATGACAAAGATGAACGTGGTGAGAGCTTACAAAATGTAGATCAAAACGGTGCTTAATTGGATTAATCGAGAAGTAGATGCCAATAAGACTCACGTTATATTTCGCCTTTATGCTTCTGTTCATTACAGGTGTGTTTTATGTTCTTCTTGTCATTGATAAACTTTTTTTTATACAAATGTTATTGGGACTTTTCTTTTTGCTTCTAGAGCGGCACTTCTTAACTAAACTGTCTATAGACCACTATCTCCAAGTTGTAGGCGGTTGTGACTGAAAAAAGCTCGTGTAGTTGTATATTTTTTGTTTCTGTTTATAACATTGTTGCAAGCTGAAGATAATCATTTTTATCAATTCATTGCCCATTTCCAATTTTTTTGCCATCGGCTATGTTAAATTGGCCATCTATTTCAGTGTTGGTGATTGGAGAAATGATGGCAGTTGCCATTTGGAAAAGTTCCCGGACTTGTCTTTGTCAAAGCAGCCATCTCTGCCTTCATGGTGCCAACTACTGACCACACTCACAGACAAAGCCGGAGATAAGGTTCCTTGAAAAACTTGGAGGTATTGAATGTAAACCCAATGACAGTCATGAGAAAAGATGGGTGCTCATCCCTCTATTACCTTGGCCCTTCCTCGGGGCCTACTTCAATTCACCGACAAGATTGTAGCCACTGGTGTTTGCCTGGTGTTCCTGATGCCTGGAATGAGATCTTATATACTCTAATCCTTCGGCAGCATTCCCCCCATTAGAAACATTTAATGAATTTCTCAATATTCGGTTGATGAAATGAGGAGTTTGTACAGCTAAACAAAATAACACAGTGCAGAAGCAGTTGTATGTGATTACGAGACATGCAAAGTTGAATGCTCAGCTCGTACACAAGTGCGTAGTTTTGATTCTTTCTGTATAGAAACTAGGGAGGGATCACGTTTTATTATTTAAATCAATGAAATCCATTGGTTTATTTTCGTAGTTTAAGTTCTTACTCTAGATTACAATGTTGATTTTTCAAGGTTACAACTTCTTTTGACAGTTGACAACTACCCACTGCCGTCTCCTGTCTCGTTTCTGAAACAACCTACAGGAGTTGGCCGAAGTGTATTACAATTTACAAATGGGTGTTATAGTTTTTCCATATCTCCATTGATCATAAAACCATTTCCCCCCTTTTCTTGCTCTGCTGTTCAATGCTAAATACTAATTATCATGTTACTGACAAAACCCAAGCCAAATAATGAAAATTTGTTATACTCAATTGTTAGAATTTGGTATCATGCAAAATTTTACACAATTAATTCTCTTAAAATTTATTTTATTAGCAAAGGAATTATTTGATGTAGTTTCCTTCAAACAGCGAGTCACGTGTAAATTCACAAACAAAAGGAAGGAAACGATAAAGCAGTCAATTTTATTTTCGGTGTAAGGGGGTTTGAGATTGTGTAAAATTTCGGACAATCAATTCTCTTAAATCCCAAGTTATTAGCAAAGGGATTGCTTTATATCTTGTATAAGGAGAGCCTCATTAAAAAAATTTATTTTATTTTTGATCCAAAGCAACATGTAATAGCCTTTATTTTTTTAACAATTAATAAACAAATGGAGCAAGAGCATTTTGGTCTTTGGAATTGTACAAGCAAGTAGCCTGTATTATTTTGTTCTTGGGCCTGATCGAATCACACGTTTTAAGAATTTTATATTACTTTTTTCGAGCCCATCTGCGTACAAACGAGTGATGCCGAGGTGCGACGGTGCCATTTTTAAAACACTCTGAAACAGTCGAAACCCCTTGCCTTCTTGTTGACATTCTAGCCTAAGCAAGTGGCCAATGACCTCTCGCCCCTTCGATCAACCGAATGGGCAAATACTTGGTCTCCTTGCGATTTTCTTTCATATTATCCCCTCTCTTACGAATCTTGAACAACACTTTCCCTTATAATGCTTCCCCGTATATGTGCGATGTGCCTGCCGGCCAGCCGTTCCCCCACATCATACAACACTTTAACAGCTAAAAAGAAAACACCAGTGAATCAAGAGTGCTAAGTTGGTGGCAAGTCAAAACAATATGGTCAGTGCCGGTGGTAACCAACGGCGGTGCAGCCTTTGTTGATCCATAAAATGATGAGAGTGAGTCTCATCTACTCACTTTCCTCGGCATTATTGTACCTCTGAGAAGTAGGCCATCCCCTCCTGCAACAATCCAAAGATCACAACTAATTAAAGCCAAGCAAAAAGGGACCCAACCAACATGGGTATGTGTGTTTGGACTCCATTTGTACCACAAAAAACCAGTGCCGAAACATGGTAGGGTCTTCCACCGATACCACATATTGTACTGTTCCAAGATTCCGGTTGTGCTGGGGCGACGTCGACCAAGTGGCTATCTTTATTTGTTTCGTTGAATTCATAAAAGGAAGTGGATAAAAAAAGGGGATCGAAGGGGATGGGATGAGGAGAAGGAATATATATGGAGAGCAGAATCTATGCAGCCCATTCGCGGCCAGGTGTATTAGAGATGTGGAGTCTATCTTGGATTCATGTCTTGGCATGGCTCCTTGCCGGCGTGCTACTCATACTATTGCCGACCGGATAATATCATAATTCCACTTCCATGATATTTTGTGGGGACTACCGACAGATTGGCCGACTGCCGCTATGACCCACGCCACTCTAACTCCCGCCCCTTTTCAGCTCACCTATTAATATACCTCATACCATGAAACCCAACTGGCCAGACTTGAAGAGTGGCAACAGTTACCTTACTTGTCTATAGCTTCAAGAGCCACCAAGCTAATTGGGCATTCAGCTGTGGCAGTACTGCCTTAGCTTGGACTGGTTTGGAAGCTTTTCAGTGTTGGGTATTTAGCCTAATTAATCCCTGATGGAGGGATGAAGATGTGCTCTTTGCAGATCTGAGCAAGCAAATCGCCTTACTCATTATGGATGATGACGAGTTTACTTCTCAGCAGAGTTGTTACCCTACAACTGTTTCCCCTGTTCAGGTCAGTTTTTCCTATCTTTATAACAGTTTGTATTCATGGCTTTTACTTCAAATCTCCATGGAAGTGGTGCTACTCAATGCTAACTATAAATTGAGCTGAAATTGAATCGGGGTATTTTGTGGCTAGAGTCGGGCGTTTCCTCATGGCTACCAGGGAGTTAGTGCTCCACCTTCTCATTTGAATTATGGGCAGAGCCTTTATACGAGAGAAAGCAAAGGCACTGGAGTTTTTATACCGAGATCTTCTGCGCCTAGAAGGAAAAATAATAGATCAGCAAAATTTGGTGCCTTCAACTCCGGCTCTTACAGGCAAATGGACAAATTAGGAGGAGATTTTTCCGATATGAAAGACACTGCTAAAGCCAACAATAAGACTTGCAGGCGGTAGTGGATCAAGAGGAAACCGACTAAGAGGAGACTCAAATTGGAATAAGTACTACACCCAGCACCCTGCAGGAAACCTCAGATGGAGGGCCTGCTGCATCCGTTGTAGTAGTTAGAATTGCATGTCCTAGTTCTTACTGGCGATCTTTTAATTCATATTAACCAAGTTGTGATGCATCAATGTAAATAAAGTACTTCGCTCTCATTCTTTCATCAGTCTGGTTTAGCCTGCAGTTTGAAATGCTTAGATTGATTAATAAAATATATAATGAGCCCATGGTTGTCGAGATCTTTCTGGCATAGTATGAGTTCGTCCTGGCAATTTTATCACTTGATCAGCATTTTTGAAGTAACATACAGTCGACGGTTGCATCATATCCATAAAAATTTTAAATTGTTTTAAATAAAACAAAACGACTAGGGAGATTAGAATGACAGATTCAAGGAGGGCATTGATCTCACTTCCTTGCCCTGTTTTTCAAAGCTTATCTTAAGAGTCATGGTGTGTGCATGGGCCACGGACAAGATAAGAGATACAGTTTGCCAACTTATACTCTCGATACGGGACATTGATTGTTCTGCATAGTTGATAATGGCGATAAGCATTATATACACAAGCAGCATAGTAACCCACCAAAGCACTACTATATTGAAAACTAAAACCCTAAATCCAGTGATCATGATGTTCACGCACATCATTTGAGCAAATCTGATGTTTTCCCAAGTTTTACAGAGATTTCCCAAGTCACCAGATATGTCACTGAATTTTCATTACCCCCAAACGTAGCCTTACGAGTTTAGAGCAAAACAATGCAAATTACTTTGAAGGCAGACCAGAATTAGAGTCAGAAGTAGTATAGATTCTTAAACAATTCTTTGACTTAGCTTGGAGCTAGTGGAGCATATAGTCGAAACGGTCATTCTAAAGATAAATATGTAGGACTGCTATAAGCTACCTAATTTGATCATGAAGTTTTTTTCCAAGAGTTGATCATGAAGTTTGCATCTTCTACAAGTAGCAGAATGGATTTATTTCACAATAACGCTTTCAGATTCATCCAGGATTAAAGAACTGAGGCAGCAGAATGCAAATTTCATTTCTCCGCACATATTCAAAGATACCTTTGGCACCTTCTCCCATTACAAAATTTCATGTCATTTACAAAACAATTTCCAAACCTAAATACATAAGAATTTCTTTATAAAAGAAGTTACACGAGAAATTTACAATATGTCAATGTGCTGACAGAAAAATCACCTTTCCGGCTACTTGTTTTTACCTTTGCTAGGAAACGCCTGATCGTATAATACAGTATATGTTGAATGAGTATCACAATAAAATGAACCACGAATCATAGTAAATTAGGATCAGAAACCCAGTGGATAAACAAACTGACTTTGAGAGATGTTAACACAATCAATGCCGACGTGCAGAACTTGTTCTGTGATAACCGCAAAACATTAGAAACCATATTATACTATTCCGCCATCAAAGCAACATTATCGTTCTATGGGGCCAAAATAATGCATGAACCTGACTCTCATAGCGAGATGGAACACCATCATTGAGTAAGCCTGCACATGAACAGTAATCTAGAATTTTGACAAAAATATAAGCAAAAGATGTTTACGTGAAACAGGCACTGCTTAAAGATTAATATTACCTTCTGTAATTTTCAAAATATTTGTGATCCAGTATGCACGTGTACATGTGACATTAGTCTGTGTCGTCAAATTCCCAGTCAAACAATTGTAGCGTCGGTGTTTGTGGTGTTTCATTTATTCCACCTGAAGTTTCTAAACCTAGATAATGCAAGTGCACTTCATCGAAGGCAGTGGTATTTAGACCAGAAATGAGGAATAATTCCACCTCATTAACAAATCGTACTGCAGCCCTGGACAAAAAAGGTCGTGCTGCAACAGAAATTGGAGAATGCCACTCAGCCCGTACTTGCTCAGGTGAATAAATCACAAGCTCTCCTTTATAGCTGAAATAAAAAATTAAATATAAAAAACTAATCAGTCTCACAAAGAAAATAAGGTTGAATAGCCAAATAATTGAAAAAGCATGCACATATAGCAATGAAATGAATACAAAATGCCTTTGTAAAGATGCAAACTAAGGAAGTTGTGATTCTATAGCAAGAAATGGCCATTTGCCTGTGACCATTAATGAAACAAAGCCATTTACACAGAAAGGGCCATAATACATGGTTGAACGTTCATACAATCAATAATCATTAAGCTGGCTTTTGAAATTACATCTTCACCACCTGGATAGAGAGTTTGGAATTGAGGAGAAAGATTACCAGTGAGAGCAAACTTAATGGACAGCATGATTAAAATATCAAAGGATGTGAATGAACCAAATTGAAAATGAACGAATAGAAAAATCAAATACTTCAATCAGAGTGCTCTAACTGGTAGACATTCTAGCACAAGTTTAAATTGTATCATTATTGGAAACCCACAAAGAACCTGAACTTTTCACACCTTGGCACATATAATAGATGCACACGTAACCTATAATAGACGCACACATAACCCACAAGGTATGTTCATGTAATACACAGTAGACGCACACGTAACCTAAAAAAACATTCACTTGTATCCCCTACTAGAATATACTAAGAAGAAATCCACTTCTAGTAACATATATAGTACTTACTTTTGAACAAAAGCCTCAAAAACACCAAGTATATGATGTAGAATGACATAAACATCCTCTTCCGGCAAATCAAGACTCAAGAGTCAACCCAAGGACAACAAAGTTAAGCTGTAATCGCCTACGCAAACGCAAGTGACTACTGAACCACTGCCAAAGAAATAGGTAAACCAATTGAAATTAGGCGTAAAGCTGCCATCCAAGCTAATTATTTCCTGATACCTGTATAAGTGCTTGCATTTCTTTTCTAAGACAACTTTCCAACCATTTATTATTCCTAAGGCATCTTTGACATCTGCAATACTTGTTGACATCATACTGAAGATATATACCACCTGGTCTTACATGAAAGCAAAAGATAACAAATAAAAGAAAAGTACAAAACACTAGCACAAAATGAAAAAAATTATTATTTTTGCCTTGATCTTGGAAGTAACACTTCAACCTATATTTATGTGCTTCGGTCATAGCAAATCTGTAAAGATATTGGGATGTTATCAGAAACAGATATTTGAAGTACCAGACGTTCAAGAGAAAAAGGCATTAAAACACATGCCTTTCTCCTTTATCAATATAATGTTGCTGAAAGGAAGTCCCCATTGATGCCAAATACAATACAACAGTTTTCTCTCCGCACATCATTTCCAACACAAAGATTCCGTTAGATACAGTTTTCTCTCTGCACATCATTTCCAACACAAAGATTCCATTATATAAAAACATACTTCGGCCATCGTTAGAGAAAACATTTGGTAAATATCATTGCCTTTAAGTATCAGAATAGCGTTTGTACTTGTCTTATGACAACTTCAGTGTCCCTCTACGAAAACAACATTGCCATAGAGCAGCAAATTCTAGCAATCCTTTTAAAGCATTTAGGGCAAAATGCGAACCTTGCAAAGCAGACACTGAACAAAGGAAGCAGAAGAACCATTCTTTTGAGACGACAAGTCACTCGAAGTCATAATGCATTGATAACAAAATTATCTCCATTGAAAGAATTAGAACCAACTAAATGAATCTGAATGGACTTATTATTATAAGATAACAAAAAATTATCCCCCTAGGATCTCTAGCATCGCCTTAAAATACTAAAAACAAAGTGGCAACCCCTCACTTCCTATACCATTGATGAAAATTCATACAAGGTCAAAGACAGGTCTTATGGGAAAGTTGAAATAGAAATTCCTACAACATGGTGTTCATGAGTGTATGAAACGAGTAAATGGGATTCTATACGTTAACAAGAACAAAATTAACCATCTTGGAACCTAAAAAAAGAAATTACACTTAGTGCTCAAACACCGCCCATTGGCCAACAAACAGCATACATGTTGCATCACAATACAACCACTCCAATCCATATAAGCATCACTATACTAATGGAGTGCATATTTGCATTGAACAAGAACAAGCAGCAAGAAAACTGAGAGAAATAAAGGAAGCTCACGGAAACATTGGACCAAATAGGCCTCCCCCTTGATCGAATCAAGGCAGATCGGGCAGAGATTCGCAACGGTGCTTTGTCCATCATAGTCCGCCGGAGCGCCTGCCGATGCCTCGCCGTCACCGGCGGCCGCCGCCATCACCACCGCACCGGCGTGTGTTTTTGGGCATCGAGAAGCCCATTTTGGGATTGAATTTTATGGGCCTTATTTTGGGCCCACATGGGCCTGCGTGTTGAACTATGATTGACTCGTAGACTCGGCCCAGTTTCGTTCGTCTTCCTCCTTACACGTTTTATTACAAGATAGACAACTTTTATAATTGACAAATTTTAAAATAGTCAATTTCACTAAAAAAATATATTTAAAATATAGTATATTTAACTATTTTATATATCAAATAATATTAAGTTAATGATTTTATATACAAATTAAACATAATTATATCTAAATAAAAACACAAAATAATCATAATTATTGTTAAGTAGATGGCCCATGTATTCTCCATGCACAAAACAAAATCACGTGTGTTCCGCTTTATAATAATTATAATTAATTTAAGCACAATATATAAATATATATTAATTATTATTATTATTATTATTATTATATATATATGTATATATTAGTAAGGTTGACCACTCATATCATCTACACATGCTAATCAAATAGAATCTAAATAATCGAGATTAACTCTGAAAAGAATTGCCCTGACCATATGTGAGTTGATTCATATTTTATTTTTAATTAAATAAAAGAAGCTTAGGTTTATGTCTATTAATCGACATCTGATTTTGTACATCTTAGATGCCTTTTACAAAATATAGTAACCAAAGCTTTGTAACAATTTTGAATAAAGAATATAAAATGTATGACTATTATTTAATTTATCTTTATATTATATTATATTATATATATATATATATAGTACTTAAAAAATTGAGAAATTTTAATTCTTGAAATTATTGTAGATGAAAATATAGATTATTAATCAAGCTCAATCAAAGTTACTTAAAATTTAGGGAAAATATCATAAATAGTCATGGTTCAATATTTTTTGTTACAAATAACCAAAAATTAAAATTTATATAAGATATAGTCAGATCTCAAATTTTTATTTCACGTATAACCAATTTATATATTTTGAAAATATTTGACTCATAATATTTATTTTATTGACATGAATACCTTAAATCTAATTTCAAATTTCTTAAATATATTTTTCTTGCATTTTATATGATGATTGTTATTCATTTTTTACATTTCATTCATAATAAAAATATATTAGATAAAACAAAAGTTTTGATTTCTATATAAAATATTCCAATTTTAAATTCAAATTACGAACACTCAAAAACATATTTTTTTAATTTTACTTTTCATTTTTGATGGTCCAAAATTTAAGTTATTTTTTATGGGCCAAAATTTAATAAAAATTATTTTTACCTTTTAACTCATAAATAATATAATTTTAGAGTCTATTTATCATTTATTAGTCATTTTTTTTAATTTTTATATATAAAGTTAGAAAAATTATAACTTTTATCCATTTTCTACTTTCGTAATAATAAAAATAAATTGTATAGGTATTTTTGTGATTAAATAAAATATTACAAAATTTGATCATAATTGATATAAAAGTTTTTAAAATTGTTATATCTCATATAATTTTATAAACTTGGTTATTTTTTTAAAAAAATTAAAATTGGACTATTTATGATATTTTCCCATTAATTATTTCGAGTACCCACCATCTCGAGTCGATCTCGCAATTTAATAAACAAGTCGGATTTGAACCCCATCAAAACTTGCACTTGCAAGAGGAGCACAGCTCGTTACCTGCGTATGGAGAAATGCTAAAGATAGTCTTACATTCGCCATGAACATTGAGGGAGGAGGGGGAGGAGGCACTTAAGGTGTGGACATTGTAAACCCCTTTACCATGACTATTCATTTTTCGGAAAGTCCCACCTTGGGTAAAGTTCTCCTTTCTCGCAGGAGAAGCACACGTTCCCCATAGACATTAACGGTAGAAGCCCCATGGACATATTAATGATAGCACTAATTCATTGACGGATGATAGTTAATAGTTTTTTCAGATTCTCTGCAACAATATGATGATAACGGCTGTGGACTAGCAGGAAGCATTCAGCCCTCTCTGTCCATTTCGTTCAAACGTGCAACCTCTCCATAAATTTCAAACAATATTTGCCTGTTTGCATGCAGATTGGATCTCTTTGAAGTTGATATTGTTGTAGGAAAGTGAGGATGATGGGTGGTCTTGCACGGATGTTGTGTGCTTTTTTGTTCGCTCTTCATTCGTTATTGGTATTGGGCAATGTTGGTGCAACTACTATAATACAACTACCACAAAAGGAAAATTCATTAGGGAAAGCAAGGAAATGTGTCGTAGATGGCACCAAGTGCCAATACTCGCCATGCGCAAAGGGCAAGAAGCTGCACCGATGTGCCGTCGGCTTCGCCCAAGGAGTCACCGGCGGCGCAGCCGGGAAGTACTACGTCGTTACCCACCCCGGGGACGACGAGCCAACCAACCCATCCCCTGGGTCTCTTCGATTCGCCGTTAACTTCGCCCAGACGAGGAAAGGAGGTGCATGGATCACATTCAAACGAAGTATGGTGATCAAATTGAGAAAGAAATTATGGGTCTATTCCAACACAACCATAGATGGTCGAGGTGCGGAGGTAGCCATTGTCGGGGAAGGCCTTGCGCTGGCGAGGGTGGAGAATGTGATACTACACAACTTTGAGGTGATGTCCACGAAGGAGAGCGACACGGTTCATGTGTTCGATGGTTCCCGGCGGGTTTGGATAGACCATATCACTTCCAAAGACGGCAAGTTGGGTCTCATTAGCATCGTCCAAGGCTCCACCGATGTCACCATTTCCAACTGCTACCTTTCCAACCAAGTATTCAACATGCTGTTGGGGGCATCTGATGGAGACACCATGGATCGGTCCATGAGGGTCACCGTTTATAGAAACTGGTTTGACTCTTCCAGCCAAAGAATGCCGCATTGCAGGTATATATATATCTATATATACATATATATAATATACGAACGCACATTAGTCAAACTTAACTTAATTGCTATGCTTATACTTCAAACGAGGGTGATCGACTTGTTTTGTATGATTATTGCAAAGGTGGGGTTATTGTCATGTGGTGAACAACTACTACAAAGACTGGAAGTACTACGCTATCGGTGCGCGAGCGCATGCGGTGGTGTTATCGGAGATGAACGTGTTTGAGCCGGGGAGGAAGCTGGAGGTGACGCCGTGGTTCAAGCAATACAAATCCGACTTGTCGCCGACCATCAAATCGACCGGAGATTTGCTGCTCAAGGGTGCCACCTTCCATCAATTTCTGAGACGGGGGACCGTGAGTGCTCCTAGGGGCAAGTATCCATCGTACGATGTCCCAACCACGCCCACCAATGGGCTTGCCAATCTGGTAACCAATTGCGCTGGATTTCTTCAGGGTGCTCAACTTCAAAGGTGCCTCCGGTAAATAGGCGTTGCGCGATGTGTACATATTATTGGCATTTGTATCAAAATAATTTCAATTTAATAAATTTCAATTTGCAAGCATCTATTTATTGGCCGAAAAGGATTGGGATGACAAAGTAATCAAAATCAGGGTCCCTCTTCTTGAATTCAGACTCTCCGAGCATGGTACGCGGTAATTATCCTGCCATGATTCATTCAGTAGAAATGTAGAATGCGCTTACAAAATTTACAGTCTACAATTAGGCATTCAACGATTTAAACTAAATCAATTATTTGGACAAGAAATGAAATCCTAGAAAGTGGATTCATTACAACAGAAAGCAATCAGCGTCAGGTTCCCACCTTGCACATCAGGAAGAATGTTTATATCTTTTCTTTCTCAATTCCAAACATTTGCCTCATGCTGACAGCCTTCTAAACATACCATCGTGCAAAAAACAGAAGAAATAATTCCAAACAATCTCAACTTAAAATCCGCCAAAAGGTAAAACTAGGGGTGCTCATCAGTTAGACGGACATTGGACAAATTATTGTCCACATCCGTTAGAAATTTTGTCAGACAAAATTTGTCCAACCGACTTCGGACATCGAATTGTCCATCGGGCCCCAGCAGTGCTGCGGACAGTCTGAAACCCTCTGCGCCGCCGCTGCCTCCACCGCCGCTGCCCTCCGCCGCTGCAATTTGCATTGCCAGCGAACCTTCGCTAGAACCGTTGGAATCAGCTCGGCAAGCCTAATGCATTTACGACGTCGACATGCTCGGTGAAGGTGGCGGCTCGCCGGAAAATGGCTAAACAGAGGCGGTCGGTGAAGGGTGACTAGATCCGATCGGCCTGGGCAGCGATGGGCTCTGCCCTTGTCGGAGAAGGCCGTGGGATGGTTGGTAATGTCAAAGCAGTGACTGGACGGCCGTGACGATGATCGCCGAGCGGCGGAATCAACGACGTGAGCAGAGGGTAATTGGCGGTGGAATCGACAACGAGTGGCGATTCTAGTATCGTGGAGGTCGGGCGACGGCAGGGGCGCTCGAGGCATCACGGCAATGCCGCAGCGGGGCCTGGCGGCGACGATCGGCGGCGGCGGCGACCACGATAAGGGGGCGGTGCGACATGGACGGGGAAGAGAAAATAGGTCGGGGGTTTGATTGATGGCAATATCATAAATAAGACTTGACTCACCCATGTCTCGAGTGAATAATAATAACTAATTCGGAATAAATCCTAAAAAAATCTATAAAATCAGAAAAAATCTCATAAAATAAAATAAACACTACAACATCATAATGACATTCTATAACTAACAACCCACCCAAATTCCCCGTAACGCATCCTAACGCGGTAAACAGCCGAAACTAATTCCATGATCATTTATATATAAAATAAAAAAATAATTGGCATACTCTCATATATTCTAATAACTCATTTTTTCAGTTGTATTCATGACGTTATCATCATATACTTGGGTATGCATAACCCTCATGGCTCATACACCCGACCAGCGTCGACTCAGTACACGTATTCTAAAACATACTCGACTTGAACCAACGATTGAACCGATCGGTTCATAAGTGTAAAACCCTGACTCAGATTACTAGTTCTACATTATGTTTATAATGTGATATATATTTTTTCGAAGATAGATCATTCAAGTTTATTATTAAATGTAATTGAACAAAGTAGAGGTAAAAATGATAGCAAAGATTTGATTGCTAAAGAAGGAGAATATATGAACAGTATATTATTAAAAAAGAGAAAAATAACATTTGGTGTATGCATCTATTTTTATAGAAAATATTAGAAAATGGAACATCTCTTATTTGTTGTTATTGTCAAAAGAAGTTTGAGGGAACTGAAAGTTATGAAACTACTCATTTATAGAAACATGTTGAAAGGAAATATCTTAATTTTAAAATAAAGAGGATATAAAACATGAGTAATTAACTTTTTGTATTTTTTTAATGTAGGTAAGCTAGATGAAGAATCAATTATTATAATATTTTATCTTTGAAGTATATGTAATATTGGACTATATTTTGATGTCAATGATTATTTTAAAGTTTCTATACATAGATTATTTTTTGTTTGACTTTAAAAATTTAGAGTATGCTAATTAAATTATAAGTGACTTGATATAATTATTAATGTGAATGTATAGTTCTAAATTCCTAAATATAAGAGTGACTTTTATCATTTTTATATGAATGTCATTTTTGGATATTTAAAATATTAAATATCAAATTTATATGTATAAACTTAATTAATTTTACTGTATATTTATATTTTAAAATTTTCATAAACTATAATATTAATCTTATAAATGTTGAAGACATTATATTATTGATATAAAATATCAAACACTCAATCGATCGTTTGGTCGGACAAAAAATATCTATGTTTAATTTATTTTAATTCGATCAAATTTGCATCGATCAGACATGCTTCAAATATCAAACGGACGGACAAATTCGGACATCCACGCCCACCCCTAGGTAAAACTAATATACAGTCATGCATTTGTCATTCTTTTGGAAATATGAATCAACTCGTTAAGCCACCACCTGAAAATTCAAAAGGAATTGCCATGCTTTATCGTGTTTTTTTTAAATGTCCATTTCCTCACATATAAACTTATTCCACATTGATGGAATAAGGTATAAATATCACGAAACTTATTCCACATTGATGGAATAAGGTATAAATATCACAATTACTACAGATACTCATCTGGCAGGTGATAACCTGTAAATGTATAAATATCACAATGACTACCGGTACTCATCAGGCAGACGATAACCTGTCATAACTATTTTATCTGCAAACATTTTGCCTGTTTTTGGCATCACATGCCAGTGCAAAGTCAGGTTATAGCCTTTTCCGCGGAGGTTACTTCCCTGCACAGTTTATGAAAATACCCACAAGTCATTATTCAAATTATCACCAGTGAGAATAACAATCTGCTTTCTAAATATGATTCATTGCGGTATCAATCATTATATAACAACATCACAAGTCAAAGAAGCAAACAAGATAACGACTTTTTACTATAGAAAGAGATACTTTATCTTTTTGAATCAACCTAACAAAAAGTTCTCAGGAACGGCGCTATTCAATCAGTTCATTGGAACACTCAAACATCAATGGAAATGTTTCCTTTCCAAGATTATTCTCATTACGAGTCCGAGTGTTAACACTTTGTGAAAATTGAACACCCATACGCCATGCACAGCAGAAAAATCATTACAGTAAGACACAATAACTCTGCCACTAACCAACAAATTGGTAGCAAGAAACCCAGTATCAACAAACTAAACAGAAAGATTTATCCCGTCAATTTGGTATTCTGCCGTGCTTTTATCAAGTTCTCTACATAATGGGAAGATTGAATATGGTAAAAAACAAGGATTTCATTTAGAGCTTATAGTATCTGCCACTTCTACCAGGTGTTGAGAGAGCCACTACTTGTACACAGAAAGCATCTAGCTCTAAAATGAACTAAATTGCAAACTGAACAATTGTAGCTAGAGCTCCAGCATACCTGATCAATAAAACGATATTTGTTTGTAGTATGAATCCAGAACTTAGCATTGTCTTTAGCTGGTATAATGCCATCCCACAGAGATACCTATCAATATACACTCATACATTTAGAATTAAAACGGCATTTGTTTGTAGTATGAATCCAGAACTTAGCATGTCTTTAGCTGGAATAATACCATCCCACTGAGAAACCTATCAATATACACTCATACATTAGAATGCAGATGCATCTTAATATATGTCAGCTACCAACAAAATAAGAACAAAGAGTCTCAAAGCCTGTTGGCTCAATTGAGTGAACATTACACTACAACAGAAGGAAACCCTGTCACTAATTGCGAAAAAGGCAAAGCTCATTGACGCATAGGTCCAAACCATGAAACTATAGATAAGAACCCATGCCCAACTACAGTCAGCCATTTAGAACTGGCAAAAGAAGTCATAAACTCATGGTGAGGTAGTCATGAAATCATGCAAAACTGGCAAAACTGGGCTAACATAAAAACTGGATGACAGTATCATCTTAAGTGTGCATCAGTAAAAACATCAAGACTAAAAGAAACAGATATTGAACATAAAAATATGCACTAGTCATACTACACACAAGTATGCCATCATTATTGCAAATAAAAAACTAAAAATAAAAAAACCACCTGATTCAGGGAATTCATTGATGTTTCATATTCCACAGCAAGAAAAGCAAAAACCTGAAAAGACAAATTATCAAAATGAATAATTTATTTGACCTGTGAAATATTGATTCAAATGAAATAAATGCTTAATTAGACAGGATGGTGAGAAAAAAGAAAAGAAAGAAAAGGAACATAAAAATCAGCATACAATTTCTTCCATGTGAAAGGAAAAGGTATGAACAGACAACACTTCAAATATTTAAATTGTATGGCGGGAAAATACCATGTAGATGTTTCTAACATAAACAAGTGGAAAGAAAAGAAAAGATAAAAAAGAAAAAAACATATATAAATGGCAAAATGCCAAAGAAAATCTAAACAACCATCTCACTATTTTCTGATACACGAATAAAGAAAAAAATATTTTCAGCCTCTTTTCTTACTTCATTTTCTCTGTTCTTTCTGTCCCAACTAGAACTTTTCCAAGTTTTGCCTAACTCAAAAGCCTAATATACAGATATGAACCATAAAGATATATTTTGATTTCACAAACATCAAATATGTTTGAGTTCATCAGGAGCACTCGAGAATACCTTACACCTCAGACACACAAACAGATGTTTCAATCTTTTATCAACTTACTTCAACATGAATATTCTCCTCTAATTAAAGAATCATCAAACAAATAACTTGTATTTTGCTTCTACTAATATAGCAAAACAAGCAGTTCTTACCTTCTTCTGACACATAAATCACAGGAATCCTAATTTGCTTATGCTTAACAGAAACATATTGAATCAAACCGGTATAAAAACAGACACCAGGAATCTTGGCGTGATGCAATGAGTACATTTTCAGACAAATAAAGGGGATATTCCAAAGTACATTTCACCACTTATAATAAAAACAATAAAAAACGAATCTCATTGGCTCACCTGCTTTGTATTCCAAGTAAATAATGACTGCAGATCAGCAGATATATTCAATGTCAAGCTAACCTGCACCATATGCTTAAGTATAAGTTTCTACAAGGAAGAAGACCATGACAACATCTAGTGAACCTAACATATGCATAAAGACGAAGATAAATAAACGCATTATGAAGACAGTTGAATTAATTAATGTAATTGAGGGATAGAGAGTAATAAGCAGAAATTAAAAAATTAATAATAATAATTAGAAAACATAATCCCATCCATCAAGAGAAAATTA
The DNA here is from genome assembly GCA_033002965.1 of Piper betle. Classification (NCBI taxonomy): domain Eukaryota; kingdom Viridiplantae; phylum Streptophyta; class Magnoliopsida; order Piperales; family Piperaceae; genus Piper; species Piper betle. Next base: position 108,647 of record JAURVB010014295.1, on the reverse strand, counting down.
AATTCCTTTTTATAAAATATCAATGAGCACAGGATGAGAAAAACCAGGTGGTAAAAATCACGTTCGAAAGGAAAGCAAGTAGTACACACAAACATCCCAAAAGGGGGAGGGGAGAGTACCTCATCATTTCCGCTAGGTTGGTTCTGGAACCAGTTTACATTCAGCACCTATGGGACATACATGAAGAAATTTGAATCAGAATTTTTCTACTCAACTGCCATTTTTAATGCAAAATGAACCATTCTTACCGAAATCCAAAAATACATGTGAAAACTAATTCATCTCATCAAGCTTCTGGATGAGAAACGGAGAAATTTCTAAAATACTTCATCCTTGCTCAATCTTACATTTTTTTCAGAAGCAGCATCAAGACATCGAAAGGGAAACTTTTCAACAAAAAAACCAGACAGGATCGGGTGATACCGTGCATATTACAAGGCCCACCCAGGCCAATTCTACCAAAACCAACCCAATCTAAGAATCCATCACATCCCTCCCTCCACAAATTGGGAACCACAATTCATAAAACTACAGAGCTACAACGCTAAAGAACCAGATCGACCAGAATCATACGTATTCCAACAAAAAGTGAAAAAAGACGAGAAAAAAACAGGAAAAAAAAAGCAAATAAAGGCTCCCCAAACAATGCTACAGCAATTCCTCCAAAAAAAAAATTTTAAAAAGAAAGGATAAAACGAGGCTCCAACCTGGACGTGGGCGGTCGGGGTGGGGGCGTTGAGATTATCGGAGAGGGAGGCCATGGCGCAAATGACGGCCAGAATCGTCACCGCGAACGTCAACAAAGCATTCGCTCTGTACCCGAACGAATGCATGATGATACCCGACGATCACACTTCTCTCCCTCCCTCTAGAGTATAGTCTAGTCTAGACACCTCTCTCACTCTCGTTCTCCCTCTCCCTTCCCTTTCCCCCCTAATCGGTGTCGTAGCAGTTTGCAACGGCGAAACCTCAGACTGGTTTTGTCAGACCAGTCAGTCGTTAATGGCGAACTTGAGTTCTGTCTACGCTCGTAAACTTTACGGCCTTGTCTACGTTTGCGAAATAAATAAATTAATTGGGTTGGGTGGGAATGGGACAGGCAAGGACAAATTACATGTTTCCACGCAATAAATATTGTGTGACGAAGAGTATAAGCTAAGCTTAACCTATCAATAACCCATCACAGATCGCTATATTTTGAGTTTGTCGTATTTGTTTACAAGAAGTGGTAATACGATACAAGGCCTTTTTGTATAACGACGTTAATGATTTATATATATATATGTTAATAAAATTTTTTTATTCTTTAAATTAATTTTTAAATAAAAAAAACTTATAAAATCTATTTCAAGCCCTTTTTTGGAATTATAAGGCTAACAATAATATTATAACTTAGCTTATTTTAGTATTGCTTTAGTTTGTAAACCAACCTGATTTATTTTAGTGTTATCTCAAGTTTGTCCGAATTAGAGTCTTGTATAATTTTACTATAATATATAGATCTATCGCATGTAAAAGAGAGATGATTCGAATAATATGATATAAAGTGTTAGCTAGTCTAAATTATAATATTTGTGAATAAAAAATGATTCAGGTGATATAATATGATTGTAATATATATAAGAAAGAGATGATTCAAATAGTATGATATGGTATGTCAGCCAATTTAAATTGGAGTTTCTTAAAACTTTATTATAATATATAAACTTAACGTGTACGAGAATATATAGACTAAGCATATATGAGGGGGAAATAATCTAGATAGTCCAATGTGTGAGGAGGACCTAGCATCAAAGTTCTTGAAAAAATAAATAAAAGTGCAAATTTTCCTTCCACTTCAATCAGTCGGTGCCCGTGCCAATGTCTTCAAATGCGAATATGCCTTTCACTAAAAACCGCATAACATTTTTTTGTTTCTATCTCTATCACCAATGCCATACTCGACCTCCACCTCGGTGACAATTGCCATCTTTTAGTTATTGTAAGGGGGATGATCGTGACGATAAGAAATCGAAAAGGTTGTCAAGCGACGCCTCCCACAAACAATTCCAACACAATTGGTCCAGCAAAAAATCAAAACAATTGGTTGGATTGGTGTCACATAACATACAAGAAGTGATGCACAATAACAAAAATTAATGGGACAAAAACACAAGAAAAATTAAAAAAATTTACAAATGCTAAGAACAAATAATTATTGTCGTACAGATTTTTTTCCAAAAAAATCATTATAGAAATCGATGGTGGTGCACCTTCAGGAAAACAAAAACACAAAAACAACTCCGCCCAGTGACAAATGATGTGAGATAATTGGACATCTGTAGCTTATATATGTCTTCATCCACATTATGGTAAGGATGAAGATAGCTAATTAAAAGTGAATAGCCAAGTGATTGAGGCGAAATTCTACGTAGTTAGTTGATCGTTCAAGATTAAAGTTGCATAACCGAGTAGGGAATTGCCTATAAATAGTGCAATAAAAAATAAAGGTGCAAGTCGATAGTCTTTGCCATAAATAAGAACATTTATTTATAGAATTAAAATTTATCTCTAGTATAAATCGTGTATGACATGGTACAATATCTTGACTAGTTTGAGTTATTTGGGATTTTACGAGAAAGGCATATATATTACTTGAGGCATAAACACCCATGAAACTATCTTACATTGAAATTTTGTGAGTGACAAAAAGGGGTCTGTGCTTAATTAATTTGCTTAAATTAAAAATTTTTTTATTAAATTCACTTAGAATACAATCATTCGAATTTCTTTCCTTGCTAGTTAAATTTTGTTAATTAACATAATCTTTACATCTTGAAAACTGTTTTGGACTATATAACTAGTAGTTTTTTTTATAATCAATAGTTTACGGATTTGATAAATGCTACATAACTGTTCTTGATTTTGTATACGAACCTTTTATATTTGGATTTTGGAGAGTGGTTGGAATATATAGGAACTGACTTTTCTTTCTGGAGGAATAGATATACTGGGGCTCAAAAGTGATGAAGTGTATTACAAAAAAATGGTGTGTCACATCCGAGGTGCTTTGTAATTTACCAAGTCTGAAGCAATCAATTTCCCTCAAAATTTTTTGTTAGCATCGACCTTTTAATGCAATACCTTAAAAAAATGACATTTCCAGCTTTAATATCCGTCGTCCAATCTTTACAATGAACAAACAATATGGTAGCAAATATATCCGACTTGTCCCTCTTAAGGATCAACATCATTCATCATCTTCTTAACACTCCCCCGTTTCTTTACTCGACGGTGTTCAAGACAATGGAAGGGGTCTCCAACATTATGACATATATCCTCTCCCAACACAAATCAACTTCAAGTCGCAACCAGCGTTGCAGTTAAAACAGAACCAGATCCCACGACACGGGGATAGTTCAGTATTTTGTAAAGAAAAGCACCTGCTACAGCTCCAATGGTTGGTGCAGTAATGTACAACCAGATGCTATCAAACGACCAAGAAACTATTGCTGGTCCGAATGATCTCGCGGGGTTCAACGATCCTCCCGACGCTGGCCTATGATCAAACGCAATCACTCGTCATCTTTTCCATGTTGTTCATGAAATTAACGGGAGATAGAGGAAACCTGCTATTGCACGAGCGACTAATGAGCTTTTATTTAGATGATAGACAAAATTGAGGCTGCTTACTCTGTAAGTAAAATTGCAAGGGCGATGGCTGCCCCGATGATAAAGGGTGAAATATATGCAACCTGATGCACAAGTAGAACTAATTGAATTAGAATCCAAGCTCCATTAAAACTGTCAAAGCCCCCTACTGGCCAGTTAAGATCAAACGCGTATCAAAATGCATTAAAGAACTCAAAGTTGAAGTTGGGCATAAGATTGAATAACTGAACGAGGAAGGTTGGACAAAGACGCCGCCAAGAACATGAGCACCAATGTGGCCATCATCTCGGCAAAGAAGGCAATTTTGACCCCATGGAGAGGTCGGGTGCTGGCGAAATCCGCTTCCATGTTGTAAACGAGCTTTCCGACGCACGTCCCAAGAACAGAACCCACCATTTGGGCCGGTACATAGTACAAAACCTGCAGCAAACAAGTATTACAACTGGTAAAATGCATCATCACAAAAGACACTGCTGTTATAAAAGAGATAGAGACCTTAGACCAGGAGAAGCCACAGAAGGCGGCCAAGGCGACGGTGATGGAAGGATTAACATGTGCACCAGAGATATGCCCCACGGCGAACATGATCAATACAACCGCTAATCCACCTGTGAGCGCATACGCCAAGAGCCCAACTTTGTCGCTGCTAAGCTTGGTGCTTGCTATTATTCCAGAGACTGCAAACATCAAAAGAAATGTGCCAATCATTTCTGCGGCAGCCTGCAAGAGTATATCAAAATTGAAACTGATGATATGTCATCCATAATCGAAATGAAAACTCATGCATGCTTATAAAGTTCGTACCATTCGTAAAGCTCTCATTTTGATGACCCTGCTGAATAGTTTGTCATCCTCTCCGGATTGGGGGTCAGCAGATGCAAACCTGAAGTTAGGACCAGCTTCTAGCTGCTCTTGTTGCATCGCTCTGATATTTGTTGTCATCTTTCACAGGCCTTACAAATCTTTTGCTATGAGATTAGAATCGGGAGGGGTAAGGACCTGGTATAAAAGCCAAGCTCATGTTGTTCTGCATGTTATGTTTGTTATTCCGGCATTCACTTTCTTGCAGGCAAACAACATTTGCTTGTGGTTGTGAAGCTGTTCCAGCGAAGACTCTTTTAAGTGGATTGGAAGCCTTGAAGAGGTAGATCATTCCTCTGTCGTGACTGCCTAAGGAGGAGGACACAAGATGAACCATGCACCTTTTGTGTTAGGCTTAATCAGTATCATAGTGTTGTCGTTGCTTTGTTTATCTTCAATAAATCGTTTAGACGAGGGATGACGGGCTTTCCTTCCTTGAAATTTGGGTCGAGCTCAGTGCTGTGATCATTTTAAACACACCGTGCTTACAATTTCGTAAGATTGGATTATAAATAATTCTTTTGGCTGATGTGAATTCTGATCAACGGCTATCCTACCGGTTTAAGCATGCATGCGTCAGAAGCATGACTTAGCTGACATATTCACTCAGGAATGGCTTTCTCCTGAGGAAGTTTGATCATTTATTCATCTCGCAATATGTTAAGGTTTGGAATTCAGTTGCAATCAATTGCAACCATGTGGAACGTATTTGTGCTCAGAGTAGATATTTTAGCTTTATTACCTCTTTATACAGCTTAAGTATTTCAAGGCCAAGTACGGACATCTTCGCAGCACCTCAAACCGGTAAATAATGACTTTAAAACCGGATAATAAGCTCTACAAAAGCATATCCTTTTTTTTCAAAAAAAAAACCTAAGAAATGACACTTCAAAAGAAAACCTAGTTCAAAGGGTACTAAAGGCGAGAGTATTCGGCCTTTGTGCTCAGGCAAAAAAATATACAGCAAAAAGAAGAGGGCTTAGGAAAAAAAAGGCTTAAGATATACTACAAAAGCATATCCTTTTTTTTCAAGAAAAAAAACCCTAAGAAATGACACTTCAAAAGAAAACCTAGTTTAAAGGGTACTAAAGGCGAGAGTATTCGACCTTTGTGCTCAGGCAAAAAAATATACAGCAAAAAGAAGAGGGCTTAGGAAAGAAAAAAGCTTAAGATATACTGGTAGTCCTGAAGGGCAGAAAAGAAAATAAAAAAATATCAAAAGAGGCATCAACAGACCAGTCAGTTCAAGATGTTATTGGGTCTACAACCAGATGGCTCCTAGGTAGTTGCCTTCAGTGAAAGTATTAAAATGACTTTCATCTCTCATTTGAGAATTTGATATTTAGTTATTTTTAAACTAATAACAATCGTTACTGACGGTTTTATTTTATATATGTAAGTAAGAAATAGGAGTCTTAATATGTCACCCTGTGGCTCCTGACTAGATGCCCTTATAAAAAGTTCATTGAAGGTATAAAATGATTTTCTTATATATAAAAGTCATCTCTCATGTTAAAGTTTGATATTAAGTTATTTCTAAACTAGTGACAATCACTACTGATGGTTCTATTTTATATACATAGGTAAGCAAGAGTCTTAATATTCCAGCATGGAAGCATGGACGTAGGAGCTAGCTTGTTATGTTGAATTGTTATGTTTTGATTATGAGGTTTTAATTTATAGTAAGATGTTCCATGATGAAATGATAATCATAATATTTTGAAAGTGATAACAATTAAACATGATATGACGAATATGACATATATAATAGAAATGACAAATGAAATCAAAAATAGGTTAAGATCCAATTCATGTTTTGTGATTTTGTTATTATAAAAATTATGGTGTGCTAAAAATGAAGATTTTATCTTGTTCGGTGATACATAAACATATTATTATTTGACAAGTTGGCCCCCTTATTGCACTTTTAAGGAACACTTGTCCGTTTAATTTTAAAAATTTTATCGATTTTCTAGTGATTGTCTTTGCGTGCGAATTATTTGTCCTATCATTCATGTAGTATTATGTTAGGGTTCCTTGCATCCTATGCACTCTTTCATTTTAAGACCCTGAAAGTAGATCCATTAAGGTTAAAAAGTATAATCTTCCATCTTAAGACAATCGAAGAAAGGAAGGGTGAGAGCAACTATTTGATTATACCTAAATCATAGAACCACATTCTAGAAAAATGAAAATGGAAGCTCTCTTATGAGGTCGTGTACAACAACCTTAATCGCACAAGCCTGGGGTATTTCATGTTGAGCTGAGCACATAGAAGCTAACATTCTAGTTCAGTTCGCGAGTGAGTCAGATTTGGGCTGTTACACAAATAAATGGCAAAAATATGAGGGACATTCCTATTAGGATTTTCACACACAAAATTCTTAAACTCCACTATTACGAGAAGACAAATTAATAAATGATAAAAGATAAAAGATACACACTAATTTAACGAGGAAACCCCAAAATATGATGAAAAATGAGAAACTATCTTCTATAACAAATAATTGGTGTGCACATCAGGCAAAACCTGTACATCAATGGACGAAGCTGCTACACACATGGGATCATACGAAACCTGTCTCATCATCGTTTGAGAGTGTTTTTCTTCAAACAAAGCTCACATCATTATCTAGCAATGCTCTATATTAAACGGAGCTCACATATTTCTTACTGGGATACACATCTAATTAGAACAACCGCAACCTCCAACTAAAGAAGACATTCTAATTGAGAATATTCATACCTTGTGAGGAAAGACTCTCCCTCATTTAAGAGATAGAGAGAGGGAGAGAGAGGGAGATAGGGAGGGAGAGAGAAAGAGAGAAAAAGGGTCTTACAACAAAACCTCACGGTTAAGCACACAATGATATCTTCAGTTCAATGTCTATGCTTATGTATAATGCATATTTATAAATAATAGATACAAAATATTATATGCGAGATACAACCCAACCTCTTAAATGCGAAAAACCAACACCTAATATTCCTACTTGAATACCGATAAATACTTTATTCATTTTATATAATTTTTATCAAATTTTACGTGCCTCTTTAAATAACTCAATCTTTTTACAACTTTTTGTGTAATCGTATATATTCTTTTTGACGACGAGAAATTCCAACAATTTTTATATATAGTCAAAACCTGCGTAGGCAGGCTGATAGTAGACCATCCGAGCCCGAGTATCTTCTTGCACCGACGTCAAGGCCAAGTACGAGGAAGTTCAGGGTGCAGGAGAAGCGGACGTTGGATAAGGTGACGTACCTGCCGAACTTATGGCCTTCGATGGCGGGAGATGATGTCCTGGCCCAGCTCTCCGAAGGTTGCCACTTTGGTGATGGGGCTCTCCTTGTTGTTGCAACCGGGGCGAGGCCGGTCGCCGAAGCAGTGGACGCAAGTGGAGGAGCCGGCGTGCTTGCATAGCAGGGAATAGCAGTGGACGCAAGTGGAGGAGCCAGAAATAAATCCTCTCTCGCAGTCGACCCACAGAGAGCGGCCGCCGAGGTCGACGAAAAGCTTGACGACCACGAGCAGATTTCGCTGGTGGATGGCGGTGACATAGTGGTTGGTAAATGGGTCTTTCCCGTGGGGGAGGCGGATCTCATGGGGACGGAAAGGTTTGGTCGTGGGAGCTGGAACGGAGGAAGAGATGGAACAGAGGATGCGGAGGAGGAGGCGAGGAAGGAGTGGGAGAAGAAGAGCCATGCAAGCAGCAAAGTTGAAGGAGCTTTTGCGGCGTTAAATTTATGCTGCTTCCGTCTCTCAATTAATAGAACAGAAATGCAGACATATGATCGATCGAGGTCATGTTTGATTTGGTTATAGTATAACTTTTGGGGCTACATGATCAAGTACGCATGAACATCAGTTCGGACGCAAGGAAATTCAAATCTCCTAGTTTAGGTAAGCCTTAATTTATGATGCTTTTACACGTTAAGGTTACACCATAATTATACCCATTCAGGCCATAAGCTATGTATTTGCATGCGTATAATTCCAACTTCAGTGTACTTCACTTATACGTACTATCACAACCTAGTTTAGGTAAGCCTTAATTTATGATGCTTTTACACGTTAAGGTTACTCCATTATTATACCCATTCAGGCCATAAGCTATGTATTTGCATGCGTATAATTCCAACTTCAGTGTACTTCCCTTATACGTACTATCACAACCTAGCTATATAATTTCCACTTCAGTGTACTTCGTGTATATACATGGTTGCCTTGAAAAGAAGACACATTGTTAAAGTGGGTTTATGGATTTCTATTCAAAATAATTCTCTGGACTTTTATTTAAAATGGCAAGCAATTTAATAAGTATAGGAACCCACTATATGCAAAACACCACTCTCTTTCAGACCTTAATGCCTTTGACAATGCATCCATAATTGGGGGTGGATTTGATACCACGTTAAAAGTCTTATATATTTATATATTTGTGTATATGTGGGTCTTTACGCTTTCAAAATAACTAATTTATATGAGATTGAAGGCGTCTTGTATTTACGTTAAGTTCTTGTATTTTTAATAATAATTAACTATATTCTGTGTGAGTGTGTATATATATATATATATATATATATATATATATATATATATATATATATATATACATGTACTTCCTTACCGTTCGTGTGTGGCTTATTGGAATTCTTGTAAAAGCTGGCTCGGATGCTTACCTACATTTTTTATTAGATTGGATTGGTTTTTGGTAGCGCTCTTGTCGTGCGTTTATACGCATTTTAGCTTTAAGATCGACAATTCTGATTCAAGTCTGTGAATACATGTATATATTGCATAGAAACGATCTCCAATATTTTGATATGATCTGTTTGTAATGGTTTCCATAGTTGAGCTTTGCTGCCTACATTTCGGAGTTCTAAAATTTTGAACTTATCCTTATTCCTAATAAGAAAATACGTCTAAGCTGGATTAATCATAATTTTGGGCACTTTGATGGGACCCACCTAGGATCCACAATTCATTATTTTTTCTAGAAAAACTTAAGGTTTTTGAATATAAAATAGCAATTTTATTTTTTAATATAAAATGGAGCAATTAAACGAGGGCTCTCTCAAGTTTAGACTCTTGGTTGACAAGAAAGCAACGTAAATGACATGAAAAACTTAAAATAATCAATTTTACTAAAAGCAGTTAATTTAATATATTTTGTATAAAAAATAATATTAAATTAATTAGTGTGTATGCAGAGTAAATATGATTATATCTAAATGAGAGCGCAAGATAATCATAACTACCTTATATGACCCACCCATATCCTCTCTTATAAAAAAATAAATTTACAAGGAGAAATTTTTTTGCTCATTGAATAGCACATGAATGGGGTCATTCGAAGATAATTAAAATTAATTTGAACATAAAATATATTATAAAAGTAATATTTTTTTAAAAAAATATATTGCATATATACTAATCTTAGTAAAGTTTAAGGGTTTATAGTAGGTTGATCTAACATACTAAGAGTAAAATATATATATATGCATAGTTTAAAACTCGAAATTTAGAACCCAACTTGGCATGTTATAGAGTGAAGTCGACTAAGAGATATTTATATTAAAATTTTAATTATATAAATAAAAAATTATATGAAATTAGTATATATTGATAATTTAATACTTAATTGATAAATACATGATTTACGTTCCATACAAAATATTAATGTAGTTATTTTTGAAGAAAAATAATATATTTTGATAAGTTATAGTCATTCATGGGGTTAATCCGATATGCCACAAAGTAAAGTCAACTCGATAAATTTTTTGAGTAAAAAAAGAGTTTTAAAACTATGATCTACGCAAGCTAATATTAATTTTTCTAATTTACATACCCTAAAACTCAATTAACCAACATTCCATTTACTTGGAAAAGAAAATTAGCGCCAAACTTTTTATACTATGCAAATCTTCGTTACACGTAGACATTTTGTTTCTAGATCTGCATGTTTTTCAAATTATACATTTTTAATGCAAAATTTTAATTAATCACATATTGAAAATAGTAACAAATAAATATCTTATGTGGCCGAGTTTGGCCAGCCTACAATTTTGATTACAGTATAGACACCTAATTTTTTATATAAAATAAAATTAATTAAACGCATGTAGCCAAAGCCTCCTTCACATTTTAACTAGGTGTTTGGTTGCAATATAAAACTTTCTATAAATTCTCTAGATTACTTTATCACAATTTTTATTTTATTATAATTATAAAAAATGATAGAAACGGTAAAATTATCTTTGACATGAAAGGGGGAGAGAGACAGGAATCACAAAAAATTAAAGAGGGTTCGACCATCTTTTTTATTTTTTAATATTTTGTAAATTTTTTTGAAAACAACCTATCGTTGATATATATTTTGGCAAGGTTTTACCAAACACCTTTTTTATCTATTATCGCTTTCACTTTATATTTTGGTAGTAAAAAGATTCGAAACAACGCAACAAATGCCCAATAATTTATTTTTTATTTTTCCTCCAAAACCACTCTTAAGTTTTAAAACACAAGTTTGGATCCCTTGCACACTTCCAAGCAGAATGATACCAGGCCATGATTTTGTTTACGTTCATTCAAATAATTTCCAAGCACTCAGTTTTTACCAAATACCAATCGGTTATTACCACCCAAAAAATTTGGTGGTCGTGTAGTTCGTATAAGTGAGTGTTGGTCGAACAATGTTGCATTGGACAAGATTTTGTTTACGTTCGTTCAAATAATTTCAAATAAAAAATTTATCTACAATCAAATTAGGTGAATTTAAATTTGCATATATAATTCATATTAACTTTATTCTCTTTTTTTATCGTTAGAAAGTCTCACAAAATAATAGTACATCCTTGCACAATAATTTTCTCTCATTTTTTAAGATTCTTTTATATTAATTAGCATAAAAATGGAATTAAAAACTAATTTTTTAAAAAATATTTGACCAAAATTCAATTTTTATCTTAGATTACTATTAATTTTTTTAATTTAGTATTCTTTTCGTCATAATCGACATAAAAAATTCTGCCGAAGTATTAAAAATCTTCTTAGGTACAATATTTCTTTTCCACACAGTATTTTTTTTTTAAAAAAAAGTTGGATGCCTTTTATTTGTTTTTGTTAATTCAAATGCACTCTTCATCAATTCATTTTTCCAAAGCACACTGTCCTACTTCTTAAAAAAAACAAAACAAAACAAAACAAAAACACACTCGTCTATCATTTTTTCCTCACAAGAGCCACGCTTTTCCATTTTTGTGTCGTGATCTTGTGAGTGCACCAAAGTTGTTACTTAATTAGATGTGTATATACTTGTTGAGTAGGTCCAGCTTCCAAGTTTCCAACGAACTATTCACTCTGGGCCGTCGATTTTAAATCTTTGATCCGGAAATCTCCTTTACGATTTCAATCGCTCTGGCAACCTCCGCCAGGTAATCAGTCACCTACTCCTCTTAATTCTTGTAATTCGATTAATTGCCCTGCTTTAGAAATCTTGGTGTGCTAATCTTGTCTCTCTTTTCTTGGGTTAAAAAATTTGACGAAGCATATCTTTGGCTGCTAAGTATGCCAAAGATGGCAATGTCCCGATCAAAATTGAAGAGGTATTGCTCTTGCAACCATTTTTCTTTTGTTAGTCATTTAATGGTGCTATACCGTTTTTTGGTTTGAAAAGAAGAAAATAAGAGCCGGTAACTTGGATGAAGGCTATAAGAATTGGTATGAAGCTTTATAATTATTTTTTGCTTATGGGGAAATGGTGGATGATGATTATGATTTAATGATGCTACCTTCTCTCTTATCCTGATACCACTTCTTAAGCTGAGGATCGTTAGTTGTAGTTTTGTTTATCTTTAGTTTTTGTTTAGAAGCATCGATTTTGTACACCATACACATGATATTTAAAACCTTCTACTTCATTGACTTGTCTGTTAGTACACTTGATTTTTTATAATTATTTATTGACATAGATACACTGCCGTTTTTGTAATAGTGTTTCATATGTTTGGCTAACCAAAAAAATTTGATGATTACGCAGGGGCTTTTCCTGGGTTCTGTTAGAGTAGTTCAAAACATGGAAGCGTTGAAAGAAATAAATATCGCTCATATCTTGACAGTTGCTCACTTTCTGCCCCTTGCACATCCAGACGATTTTACATATAAAACTATTGAAGGTAGAACACTTAGTGTCTGTCTAACTTTAACTTGGTGACAATTGACATAGCAGCCTTAAAGAACAAATCTGATTGTAGGAACCGGAAAACAGGTGAATTTTGCATTCTATTGTCAATGCATTTACTGTAGGAATCCTTCAAATAGACGTGATCATCTTGTGATCTGTGTTTATATTCCTCTTTTCTTTTTTCTTGTAAGTCCATATTATTTATCAATCTTATGTGGTCTATACTTCATTCTTTCATGTATCTTTGTTCCTTAAACAACAAATTCTTATGGTTAACCTACTTTTGCATATAAGAACATATTGTTTGATGTTGCACTGCATGGGATACCTGAGCCCTGCGAAAACCTTGTTTATAAGTTGTAGAAAAATTAAATTTATGTTATTTATCTGCAATTGCTTCCCTCTAAAATAGTTTCACGAACTAACTGGACATTATGGTAAAGTTCTAAATCTTACTTTTTTAAAATTTTAATTGGTGAAGCAAGTGGTTGACTGTGCAAGTTCGAATCTGGAACAATATTTTGATGAATGCTTCAATTTCATTGATGGGCCTCGGCAGGCAGGTGGAGGTGTTTTGGTTCACTGTTTTGCTGGAAGGTCTAGAAGGTGTTTTTCTTCTCGCAGTCATGCGCTCTTTCACTCACTCTAATAAAAACCTTGGTAATTGTTGAAATAAATAGGTAATTGTTCCATTTCCTATGTTATGACCAATGGATTATTTGTCTCGTGTTTGTGCTTTTCCATGTGTTAAGCCTTAAAACATTTAGTTACGTATGAGGGGAGTATTAAAGTAAATATTTAGGTAGACTTTTTCTTAACAGCTTGAGTGTTTGGGACAAATGGTTAGAACATTAAAAATTTATAGTAATAATATTCTACACTTCTTTATGATTATTATCTATTTATCGATAATTATGGTTAGGCTACTACTATACTTTGATTGAATCATATCGGATATATAGCATGATATTGTTATTAAATGGATCTTGGCTTGTCTTTGTCACGCTTTCTTGTAGATGGAGTTCAAAGTTGTCTGTTACTAGTTATGTAATTGGAGATGTTTATTTAAACACTTCTTCATCAAGTAGCCCATCTTATACTTTGCAAAGCATATGATGATGAGGAATATTAATTTTTATCTTTTTCCCTATATTGGAAGGTTGCAACATGCATTTTATCCTAAGGAAATATATCTCGCTTCAATTTTCTATGGAGTTTTGTTATGGAATGATAGTGGAAGCAATTATTTGGCAAGAGCAATTCCATGTGTTCAACTTAAGTCTAGTTGGGAGACGGTGGAAACAACAAGTGTAACAAATTTTGGCGTGTAGACGGTTGAGATTAGTCCCACAATAATGAGTATGAGTTAAGACTTTGATAAATACTAAGACTTGATAAATTTTAAGTGGCTAGTTAGTGATTTTAGATACAGCCTAAATCTTTTTATAATTTCCGAACCACCAACTCATGGGCTCACACACCTCTATTATATATAAAAAAAGCCCATTTGAGTGGTGTGAAGCCATAACAAATCGACTTGCTACATAGCTTAATTGCCTTGCAAGTCAAGAGAGTGTTGAAAATAGTCTCACATCCATAATGCATATGAGTTAAGACCTTGATAAATACTAAGACTTAAATTACCTATGTGGTTAGTTAGTCATTTTGGATAAGACCTAAATCTTCTTATAAACAATTGGATAAACATCTAATAAAATGTACAGGATGTGTCTAATGAAACTAACACAAAAGAAACGGTGGGACTGAAACTGACACAAAAGAAAGAGTAAGATTTGTTAACTGCTAAGATCACGGTGGGACTGAAACTGACACAAAAGAAAGAGTAAGACTTAATAACTGCTAAGATCAATTTCTTGGAATGATTTTGAACTTTCTGGATTTTAGATAAAAATTTTTTCTTTATATATTCAATTTTAATTAAATTTACTGGGATTAAATGAGATACTAAAACATTTCAGGAGGTGAAGTCGAGCTAGCACACCATATCTGAATTTATTTATTAACCACTTATCACCAACAAAGCACGCATGATAGTCATCTGATTCATTTTGTATGAGCAGATGCAGGTGGAAACTCCGTGGAGAAAATAGTAAAGAACTTGATTTGATCACTTTTTGTTTATTATACGCGGCATTATACTGTTTGTCACAAAGATGCTTTTACTATTATCTGCATTATATTCATTTCACTTAAATCTGGATGCATGGTAAAATAGGTTAACTTTTAGATTTTGGGGTAACACTTATCGGGTTCTCATTTGGAAAACTGATCTTCGAGTGTTACTATCGGGGTTGCTTATTTGATGAAGCAGTACCTCATGAGCCTATCTCAGGCTCTCGACCTTGCTCGGAGCAAGTGACCAAGTGACCAAGTGCAAGTCCAGATATTGGCTTTATGATGCAATTACAGAAGTTCGAGAAATTATTTGGAGGTAAATCTTATTATTTACTTTTATTTCTGGTGATAGTAGTTCAAGGCTGATCTGGATTGCATCTGGCGAAACCCAGCCAACTACTGTTGCATCTGGTGATAGTAGTTCAAGTACTTTTAATACACATCGTTTGTTAGATTTGAAAGATTTTCGGAAGTGAGACACTTTTAGGAATAGCCTTGTTTAGAGACAATGGAAGGTCGTAGACGAATGCTAATTTTCTTGTTAGTAAATATCTGATGCTAGTTATTTTAACTTTTTAGGATCTCAGAAATCTTTCTTTATACAATTTCTTAGAATGCATCATTTTATGCATACAGCTCAAGTTTTACGACCTTGACTAGTAAAATTATAACCTTAAATGTTCCATAACAATTTTTCAGTGAAGCCTTGGCTTATTACTAATGTACAAGTTTTATTTATATGCAGTGGCACAAAATACGGAAAAAGCAAGTATGTAGCGGGCAATGTAGTAATATTTGAAATAAAAAATTGCCTCGATTTTCTGCTGAACAGATCTCGTCAATGAAACTTTTACAGTGTAAAGCTTCTGAGGGATCAGCCACATTCAAATTGATAAATTAAGTTAGCTTATTTACTACTTTACAAACACACTCTGCACTTTCATGGTCTTTCTTGATGGATTTTGAATTTACAGGGAAATGGAGCGCAAGTTAAATCTTCTATTTTCTATGGTTGCTTTTTTCTTTTTGTTTAAAAAAAACATGATAGGCTTGTGACTGTTTGGCGAATGTGGGTTTGTGGATTAGATTATTCAATTTAGTCAGGTTCGCTTATTGCGAGGGAACAAATAACCTGAAGGTCTTGTAACTTTTATTTGTTACACTAAGGGTAGTAATACCCAATAATTATTACAGTTTAGAAAATGACATTTTGCACCGTGCTATATGCGGTTTTCAATGATATTGGCATCTATAAGACCTTAGAACCAGTTAGTACTCAGGAAGGGTACATGCTTTTTCTCCATGACGAAGCTGTTTTTTATTAGTACGGGTAGGGAGGGAATCTCTGATTATCTTCTTTATGGATTATTAGGACATCAAAAGGAGGAGCTAGAATCATGTAACATTAACCGAAGGTAGCTCTTTTTAAACTTCTTTGCTTGCTTCCATCGTTTTAAAAACATCTCTAAAAACTGGTATTACTTGTATCAGTATATAAAGAATCTGGTTTAAATGAAAAAGAATAAGTTTTAAAAAAATGATATGTAAACTGAACCATTGATGGCCACTTTGTCATGCTAATAAGTCGTGGGTGGCTGTATTATCGTCATATTATTGTGTACGTATTGGTCTGTCAAAGAAAAAGGAAAAGGAATACTGTGCGCGAGAGCTGAAACCGAAATAATTTTGCTTCTGCGTGGGAGAACTTGAAAAGCATCATCCGGTACAGCCTTGGGGCATCTCTCACCAGGAACCATCAATTTATTCTGTCACGTACTCACAATTCAGATCTTCTTTTGTTTCACGCCATCAACTTACGGGATTGAAGGCTTGGACATGTGAAACGCAAGGGCAAACTAGTGCTGTAGTTTGCCTAGAAAATAAAAACAATTATTTGAGGAAAAAACAAACCAACATGGTACTGAACTAATTTAAGGTCTTTCATTCTTATTGTCAACGGCCAAGCAAAATTACCCAAATATATGTTTTGCTCATGCCTAAAGTTTTCATCCTGCATGGCAGAGCAAAGGTTTTGTTTTTTTAGAAGGCTTAGTTTCAGCAACACGCAAAAAATCTGTCTTACATTGTAAAAAAATAAAGTGTCTTATGTATTATTTGCCTCGTGCCACGAAACACAGCAAAAAGTAAAAAAGAAAAAGTGATGGAGGTGATTTTTAAAAAAAAAAGCAAAGTCGAGGAGCTAGGTGAATGTTGAAGAGACACAAAAGAAGGTTTGATTGTAAAAGGGTGATCATGGAGCAGGACCAGGACCAGGACCAGGACCAGACGATGATACTAATTTGGAAGATATTTAGGCCATAAAGAAATTGAAATACAATGGCTGGGATTTCAAAAAGATGATATGAAGCAAATCTGCACCAGGCCTAAAGCGCTCCTCCTTGTCCCTTGAATCACAGACAATAAGTCTGTCAAAGTGACTTCAACTCTTGAAATCTCTTTCCCCCAAATAAAGGCCAATATTGTCGATCATTAACTCTTGTAATGAACTTTTTTTAAAAAACCAAACAACTGTTTCCATCAGACTGTCATAGACTAATTGATATAAAATACTTGTGATTGATTAATGCCAAAGTTTGGAATGCAAAACCCAATATGAAGCTTCTTTGGAAGATGCTCGATGATATCAGCATGATCCACTCATGCTCTGTAAAAATCGATTCATGTATATCACATTGTAGGGCAATTCTGCGAGGAGCTGAGAGCGGCTGGCCAGGACCAACTTGGAGTTGGGGCCATGTTGATTTGAAGCTAATCATATTTCGGTATGAATACCCACATATTCTAGGGATGGAGCTATCGGTAAATTTCTTCTCTGATTGTACTATTCTATGAACCATCAAGATCAGTACCTTTCCATAAATTGATGATCAATATTACAGCTTAAACCTAAACAAGTATCCTTAGGTAGCTGTTACAAATTAAGAGTGTTTTGAGTGTGCGTGTGTTTGTTGTCTATAACCAGGTATTGAAATATGAAGGATATTAAGGAACTGGAAGGGCCCGTAAAGGGGACACCAAATACAGAGGTTGCCCTACGGAAAGCGATGTTTGTGAACTTGCATGGAAGGAGACAGACAGTGTTTCAGGCATGAGGTAAGACCGGCGGTAACAGTTGATGGATGAGTTCTTGAATACAATATTTGGATTGGAAGAGGGTCGGCTTATTCTTGTAAGTCCTATATCATTCATTAAACTATAGCAGACTTCAAAAATTATATGCACACCATTCTTATTTGATGATCATTATTTATGTCATAGTAGTAGCTTACAGGGAAAGATAGAACAGTCTAAGACGTCATATTAATATCATCTTAATTTAGAACTATCTTCTTAATTTATAGCAGAAGGATCATTGCAGGAGTGTATTTAGTAGTTGCAAAGTTGCTCCTTCAAACATGGTCTAGCGGAATTGTTGGCCACAATCAGTCGATGAGGGTGTAAAGAAGCTAATTCAAAAGATGAACACTCATGCTACCATACGTTACCTTATGAAAACATAAACACCAAAATGGAGATGGAAATTAGCTGTCAATGCTAATACCTCGATATGGGTCTGCTCTGAAATGATGGGAGGAAAAGCAGGTAGTACCATTTATCATCCTGTAAATTGTACTACTCATCCTGCAAAGCTTGGAATTGACTGTCGCAGCTGCTGTCTGAACAGTGTATGAAGGACCGTTGACCAGTGGAGACGTGAAATATATCAGCTTCAAACCCGCAGTAAGTTGTTATAAGATCGATGTGTGCCTTTAAGAGCAGGACTGAATGGTATCGGATAATGGAATGGCCTCTCGAAAATAAGGGGCACCATCATAAGTCCATCGGATGCCATTTCGTTTTAATACATGGGGCCGGTGTCTCTTTAGCTAAGATTCTGAAAGACCGAAAATGGAAGCCATCAAAATTTCCAATTGGTTTTCTACATATACCCTAAACAAGCTCGAGCTGTTTGTCTATAACTTATGTTCATAGATCAGCATGGCTTCAAAATTTTATGGGTTCATTTTTTTGAGCAAGATGAATCTATCTATGTTCTGTTGAATTGTCCCTCCCATGAAGAACGGGGAGGAGAGTGTCCTCCCTGCTTTCTTTAGTAGGGAGGAGAGCGCCCGAGCGCTCCAAAACCAAGCGCTCGGGCTCCAGTAGCGTGGTGCAAAATGCGTCTCATCAGGATCGGATTTTGGACGATATTTTTAGGCTATTTAAGCCAAACTTCAAGGATTTTCGTTGTATGAGAGTATGTTTTATAGAGCGGATCAATTTTCCAGATATTACCTAGTTTTGGGCATGAAGAAGAAAAAGAAATCATTTTTGCTGTGAAAATGAGGTCATGCTTTGTACATTAAGATCGATTAGATCGTGATTTTTATCGAATCTTCAACTAAAATAGATTCTTTAACAAGATCAACACCGGATAGGTTTGTTTTCGATTTTCTCACCCTATTTTAAATCAATTTAAGTTATGATTGATAAATTATTGATTTGTGTTTGTGGAGAAAATTTTCCTAGGGGATTATTTGAGAGTAGTATTACATGGAATTATCAGTAGTTTATTACTCATCTGAATCCGGGAGAAGTTTGTTTCTCAAAAAAACCTTAGTTGTAAATTAATTATATTATAGTGGTTTTGGTAAACAGCTACCTCATAGTTTTCCCCTTCATGTTTGGAGGTTTTTTACGTTAAATTAGTGCATGCTTTATTTATTTGCTTGTGATTTGTGATAATTTATTATTGTTGACTTTTATCTCGTCCAAACAAAACTATTTGGGATTAGGTGATTGAAGTAAAAATCTCAAAAATTGGTATTAGAGTTTGGCTAGATCGGATTGATTAAATTATACTTGTATGACAAGATGGTGGAAAAAGCCACAACCAAGTTAAAGGTTTTAAATTTTAATGGGAAGAATTTTAAAATGTGAAAAGTGAAGATCTTTGCAATTCTTATTAATGATGGTTGTTCAGTTGTTCTTAAAGACAAACATTTGAAACCAGTAGGCATGACAAATGTACAATTTGTTAAAAAAGATTAGATTTCTATAACAAATCTATTATTGAAAGATAATATATTATTTAATGTGCAAAGTGTGTGTACAGTAACAAATGCTTTGTGAGAGAGCTTCTCCAAAGTGTATAAGGATAAATCCTTAGTGAACAAAAACTTTTTAAGGAGGAAGCTATATAATTTGAAAATGAAGGATAATGATTTTATTCATGAGTACCTAAATGAGTTCAATTCTTTGATGAATGAGTTGTTAGAAACATGTGTGAAGGTTGATGAGGAAGAACAAACTACTTTATTTTTTTGCTAGATGCCAAATTCATAGGATAATTTGATTATGAGTTTGAGTCATGTCCCTAAGCTGTATTTAAACTCTGTGATTGCATCGTCTTTGTCAAAAAGGTTGAGAAGGAAATTATTAGGGAAACATACTTCATCCTCAGGAGAGCAAGCTTTGGTTTCAAAGAAGACCAAAGGTAAAATAAAGAATGCAAACAATGATGATACATATAATTGTATCTTCAAGGCAAGAGGTAGCATCAGGTATTTTTATTTTGTCATGGTTAGTCACATTAAAAAGAATTGTCTCAAGTATAAGGAGTAGCAAAAATATAAGAAGAATAAGCACGATAATGAGGGAAAATAAAGTATCAATGTGGTTTAAGTGTGATAGTGATTTGATAATTACCTTTGCTAGCAGTGATAAGTGTTGTGATGCCACTTATGGATCAAATTGGGTGGTAGAATAAGAAGCATCATTCCATGCAATTTCAAAAGGAGACTTTTCCCTTCATACAAGTCAAGGAACTTTAGAGTGATGAAGATGAGCAATTACAAGAAATGTAAGGTTGTTGGCAATAAAGATGTGAGTGTGATGACCAATATGGGTCATACACCGGTTTTGAAAAACGTAAGACATGCTCTAGAGTTGAGATTAAATTTGATGTCAACTGAAAAGTTGGATGACAAAAGGTTTATTTCGAACTGTGTCAATGGTGTGTGGAAGCTACGGAAAGGATCTCTTGTTATAACAAGAAGGAAGAAATATTGCAATCTTTGAAGAACAGTATTACAAGGTTCTAAGATCGGTGCTATTGTAACTTATGGTAATGCCAAGAGAGTGTGGTGTCAGTGTATTGGTCAAAAGAAGATAGATGTTAATGAAAAAAATGAAACTTTGCAGGGAAACTTTAATGGAGGTGATAACTATGACGGGAGGAAGGTTAATATAATAGAAGATGAGAGTTCATCATCTAAGACCCAGGTTCATAATTTGGTGAAATTGTTTGAGAGCAGGTTGACACTAAAAGAAGATGCAAAGATGGTGACTTCAAGTAAGTTAACTCTAGGAGTTCTCCCTTAAGAGGGTAGGAGAAATGAGCTAGAGGTCTCCAATTAAGGGGAGATGGAAATTATAGTTGGTATTGTCCAGTCCGCCTAGAGGTTTCACACGAGCCACTCATCCTATATGATGTTTAAGGAAGTTAACACGGGGCATTCCTTTCATGGTTGGGAAAGAGAAATTTGTTGAATCATCCCTCCATTGAAGAACAAGAAGAAGAAAAAAACATCATAAAGAGGTGTGTGCCCAGAAGCTCACAAAGAGAACGCTCGAGCACCCAACCTCCTATGATTGTGTCTTGTTTTTTTAGCAAGGAGGTGAGTGCCCGAGTGCTCCAAAACACAACGGAAAGTTTTGAGTGGAGATTGTCTCATGGTTTTCCCCTTTATATTAGAAGGTTTTCACGTTAAATTTGTGTGTTTTATTTATTTGTCTATGAGTCTTGATAACTTATTATTATTTGTATTTATCTTTTTCAAACAATTAATTGGGATTAGTTGATTGAAATAAAAATCCCAACATGTTGATATCAAAGATTCAAATATCCCAACCAATATTATATATATAGATATATATATTATTATAAGAATAAGAAACACTTCATTTAATTAAATCAAGTGAGATTGGCCGGACTGATTATTATCAATAAAAGGAAGATGTAAACTTGTTCATACACCAGGGACTATGTACAGTACTGATAAGGCGGAGCATGGAGGATGATATGAGATGCTTTTCGGATAGGTCGGGCGCTCGTGGGCACATGCTTCATCTGACAAATAGACACTTGACCAAACATGGTAGCAGGTAGGACCAAGTACGTCTCCACAGCATCTGCAGGAATTTTGGATGCTTGCGAGGAGATGAAAAAAGCTTGTGAAACCCAATGACAGCAATAGCTTCCTCTTTATATTTTTCACCGTTTTGTTTTTTATCACATTCTCAAATAATATTACAATCTGAAGCTGGTACAATTTCCTTCAGACAAAGGGGCCTCTGAAGTTCCACCTTTTGCTAGTCTTAGGCAGTGATTGTGTTTTGCCCTTTTATGGGATGAACGTTCACTTTTACAGTTTTGCTTTATTTGCTTTGGCCGTAATGTATCGAGTTCTGGTGGGTCAAGAAATGAAGGAAGAAAGCGAAAGAGAAGCATGATTTGCAATGATTCAAAGTTTGCGATCGCTCATGAAAAAGGAAGTTTGTTTCAAATATCAGTAGCCATGGCCCCTAAAGAAAGAAGATAGCCAGCTGCGGCGAGGGATGAGCACAGCTTGCATGCATCCCCAAGCCAGAAACTAGGAATTCTGCCCCACCACCATTATCTTTATCTTATTCTTTTAGTCACTCTGAATAAACAAACAGCTACGGCCTTTAACCTACGAGAAATGTCATACGTGCTTTGGTTTGCCTTAACTCCCATCTTCGTGATTTGATTTTAATTTTACAAATTACAAACAATAGCGAGTGCTTTAACGTGTTTGAGGACGGAGGGGTCTTTCGTTGCTCGGTCCTCGGTCTGCTAACCAGTGTCACGAGCAGGACAATGAGGTCGGCCATGTGTGGGCTTTTTTGACTTCGCCCTTCCTAATTCCTAATTTTCTAATTCCTATTTCCTAACTCCTATCTGGAGGGGGAAGCTCTCCCTGCCTTGATTGACAACTTTGTCCATATGTGCTGCGACTAGATTCGCTAGAAAAATATTGACAACAGCTGCCCTAGCCTTCAAACTCTCAAATTGATGGCGGCGGTCCCCTTGCCACATGCATTTGAGCAGCAACCACCCTTGTTGTTGCCATTTGAGAGATAGATTAGATATATAATAATAATAATAATAATAATAATAATAATAATAAATCGAAGCTCTTCCGTCCCGAATGAATTTTAGCTAGGCACTATGGGACAGTGACCCAAAAATTCATGGAAGGAAAATCCGAAAGATTCCTACCTATGACAACTCCCGTTCACGGATTTTCAATTCATTGTTTTCTTTTTTCTTTTTGTACAATTAGGTTGACTGGTTTTACTGCTTTGATTAAGAGTTGTGAATTGCTTATCCATTGGGCTAAAGATCTTGTCTGAAAAAGATAAGCTGATGATATACCAGGGCACTGCAGATTCGACGACTCGGACAATGACCATTCGCGGCAGTGAATGCTATAAACCCAGTAACACAATGTTTCCATCATCATCTTTCTCCTTGCTTCCATGATCAACTTTTGCCAAAGAAGTATGTCTCTCGACTCGCTTCACTTTTTACTCCCTCTGGCTTTCTTCCTCCTGACTCTTCTACCGGCCCAATTTCTCGACCTTCTACCTCTCTTTATAAGCGTGCAGAAACCATCCCATGAGCCTTGCAGATGCGGCAACTTGATCCCATGCTTGCATAGCTTCATCTCATTTCCCAGCTTTTGTCCTCTACATGTTTTTTGTGACAATCTGTAGCATCACAAAGATACAAACCACACACCAACAATTACATATTCGCAAATGTAAAACCATTGCTGCTATTCTTATTGCCAACTTTATAAACAGATATTCAACACAGACTGGCTGGTGGTCAAGAAGCTCCCCACCCTCATTACAGCTTTCACAATTTCTTACTAAGAAGCTAAACACTTGGTTGTAAACTTTATTTACTGCATAAGCTGATTAAATATAAAACCTTCCATGAACACAAAATAGATAAGGCAAATACGATCGATCGATCTGAGCTCCATCTCGATTCTCCCTGCAAGAAAAAGGAAACTACCATCGTCATCAATTGCGAAGCTTTCAATAGAGCAGAGAATTCACATCACGGAGCAGCTGTTGGTGTTCTCGTCACTGAAGTAGTGAGTGTACGCCGGCGTCGGCGGGCAGTAATGCGGCGGCGGCATGTACGGTGGCGCGTACGCGACGGCCGCCGGCGGCCGGGCGTACGTCATTGGTTGGAACCCTGCGTTGTGCCTCTGTTGCTGCTGCATCATCATTTGTGCCAGCATCTGCTGCTGGTACGGATTGGCACCGCCGCCGGCCATCATCTCCGGTCGGAAATGGCCGCCGGCGTTTATTGGCATTCCTTGCACCGCCGGCATGTTGTTCCCCGCCGGTGGCATGCCGGGGTACCCCATGTGACCTGCGGAACCGCCCACCATATCTCCGCCGCCGCCGTTCTTCCTGAGGTCTATCTCGTGGAAACCACCCTGCCCCGCTGCGCCCTTTTGAGGAGCACCGCCGCCGTTCTTCCCTCCTAGAGGGTGGTGGTTGTTGCCGGCACCTCCATTGGGCATGTTTGGAGCGTTCTTGTCGTTCCCACCGCTATTTTTACCTCCATTCTTCCCACCTGACCCATTCTGATGCTGGTTTGGATTTGGATTTGGATTTTGATAGCCGCCACCATTGTTTCCACCTCCCTTCTTCCCTCCACCATCGTTGTTGCCGCCACCTTTAATGGGCACTTGAACGTTCTTGTTGCCATTGCCACCACCACCCTTGCCATTCATGGCGGGGTTAGGGGGACATTCATGAAAGGATGACCCTGCATAGGTACCTGCCCACTCATGAGCGGCTTCATTGGAATTTCCTTGAAAGACTGGGGCTTGATCGCTACTTCGTCATCAAAATCATCGAGCTCGTCGTCATCGAACTCGTCGTCGCTGAAATCTTCGTCCTCATGAGGAGCAAACTTCACCGTCTTCTGGTCGTTGTTGAATGGAAGCTTGAGGCCCTTAAAGTGGGGCAGCTTCAGATCTTTGAACCCTTTCAACTGTTGCTGCGGATGGTGCATCTGTGGAGGAAGTGGTGGCATGTTCTTCTGATTATCCTTGCCGCCACCCTTTGCCGGCTTTGCGTCTTTCTGACCTTTCTTGTTGTCGAGTTTCATGTTCTGAAACTGGTTGTTGAGCTGCTTGTTGTTGTTGATCATGTTAACGCCTTTGGGCGCCGACCAGAGCTCGGCATGCTTGCCTGCTTTTCCGAGCTTTCTGATAAGGGTGGCCGGATCTACGTTGCCGGAAACTGTGACCTTCCCCTGCTCTGAGTCTATATTTGTGGTATATACACCTGCAAGCATGGTAAATACCAAGAACGAATTTTTTTACTTGCGAAATTTTACGAGTGTGTTCTGCCTCTTCTTCCTATTTGGAAGTTCAGAAAGTAAAGACATACTTTCAAATCCATAGAAACATACAAATGGTCCAGATCATATCTAAAGATAGAACAAATATGGCAGCCGATATGCAAGAAGAAACAATTGCTTTGACAAGAAGAAAACAACTCGAAAAGGCGGAAAAGATCGAAAACTCGTGCCGACAACTACACCGCTATCATGCAATGAAATCATCTTGAGGGGCAAAAAGGGGTAGCGACATGAAAGCAACGCATACCGTCAATCTTCTGAAGAAGCTTCTTCACTTTCTGCTTGCAGCCATCGCAGTGTATGTTTACTCTAAGAACACAAGTCTGCAAGCCCAAGAACAACGCCGGTTACATAAGAGAAACAAGGAAGAAAAACTTAACGGGCAGATTGAGTGCGAGTAGATAACAAAAACGAAGACTTAAGTAAAGAGAACCTGGATTTTCAGGAACTTGATATCGTCTTCTTTACTCATCCCTACTGACACACACCCAGAACAGACCTGAAACACAAACGGCGTTGGGCTTGGTGGTAGAAAGAAGATGGAACCAGCGAAGCAGTATCACGACGGGAGGAGAGGAACCACTCTTCACTCTTCTCCTCTCCTTGAATGTTCTCCAAACCAAAGAGGAAGATGAGGAATGTGAAGGAAAGAAGTGCTCGACCCAAGAACGAGAAAGAAGAAGCTTTTAGTTTATTGTTGAGTGTAGAATAGACGGAAAGACAGAGAAAGAGAGATGGGGTCACAGAGAAAAAGAAGAGAGTGAGAGGAGGCACAGAAGGAAGAAAGGATGGGCCGTTCAAGAGAGAGGAGACAGAGCCAGCGTTTGCACTGAGCTCTCACTCTTTTTGCTCCTCATTTTATTACTCTTTGTTCTTGCCTCTGTTTCTTTTATCATTTCTTTTTCTTCCCTCCTCTCCACATTGATTTGTTTCTCTTTGACAGCGAGTTTGCTTGAGAAGGTTGGCTACCTTCTTGGAAGACCACGGCTTCTTTCATTAACCTCCCCTAAACTGTTAATTAAAGCAACTTTAAGTCTTTAACTATATCTAATCCATGCTTCGTTCAAATGAAGAAATAATACAAACCCTTGTGTTGGTATGAGGAGAGGAATGCCAAGGAATGGATCCTAATTCCGAGCCAAAGATGAAGTTCCCATCAATACCTTACAACACTAACATTCTACTTGAAACAGTATCCTCTCTTTTCCTCCTTTTCTCTGAGTTGTGACGCCAACTCCAGGATAATAGATACAAATTAGTTTGGCAGCAGCTTACTTCTAGTTGGGAACGTTTGGGATGGTGTGTGCAACGGTGCAAGTGCTGCTACTGCTACCAGCAACAACTTGCAAATGGAATTCCTCGACTTACTCGGCCTGGCCAGAGAAAGAGAGAAGATAGAGGAGGAGTGTGGAAGATTTTACATTTGGTTGAGCTGTTTCTCTTGGACCCATCTGCTTCCAGATATTGAATATGGCTGTCGCCATATTATTAGGACGTGTTATTCAATATTCTGCTCAGAACCTACTCGGAAAAGCAAAACCTGCAAATTATATTTCAGGAGTTGGACTAGAAGATTTTACAGCAAAAATGTTACTGGTTTAGAGTTTACACTCTCTAATATTTCATTTATGAGTTAGTCCTACTTAAGTAGGAGGTTTTTAATTGTTTCAGTGATGTGCTTATTTCACTCTTTGACTTTAGTTTCAGGGCCAAGAAGTTGTGCATTAGTTGACAACTGTAATGCAATTCTTAAATGTTTTATCGATTCCCGCAGTTTCAAGTTCGAAAGTCACACTACAGTTGTGCAATGCGGGTGCTTCCCTTTGGCCCTATACGGCTTTCCTCTTACTACCTGTCTGTGGTGTTGGTGATTGTTCTTCATTTCCTGCTTCATTTCTGCCCCCATCTCAGCATTGAATACATTACAGAGAAGCAACAACTTGTAATGAGAACCTTTAACAAAAACTAGCAGTGAGAACTTCCCAAGCCGTTTGAATGAAAATAAAAACATACGTTTTGCACCAAAAGTGTTTGATTTGAACACAGGAAAATGTTTTCTCCTCAGATCATTTGACCTAAAAAATCATACGCCAGCTGGGGCTCCATCTTTCCAAAGGCTGTAGCTCTCCAGCAACAATTGTGTCAAATAACTCGTCAACCTAGAAGGGATGCAATTAGCATGACTTAGTAAAGATCCTTGAAACTTTTTTCACAAGAAGAAACTAAGCACCATTGAGATCTATCAATTACTTCCCCTTTTATGTTATGCCAACAATTGAGCTAATTAAAATGGAAAAGTACCTCAATATTGTCTCTGCCACTTCTCTGCAACTGAGACAGAAAAACACTGGCGTTTAGCATATGACAAAGGTATGACCTGCGGACAGGCATACGAAAAAGTAACATACATAACAACGACGGATAGATAAACGCCCAAACAACAAGAGACGATTAGAATTTAGATCATTTGTACTGCCAAAAAGTTGCTTCATGAATTCAAATATTTATTTATCTTCAAACAATTCTTTTTTCATGCCAATCTTTAGTATTGCGAAAAAAACAGAAGCCATAATAGTTTGGCAGGCACTGTATATGAAACGATTTTTTAATTATCACTCTAGTTAATTTAGCAAATGCAAGTTTCTATAAGTGTATACAGTTTTAACAGCTTTAATTTGATAGAACATGCCCGCCGGTTCTTCCCCTCCTCATAGAGTTGACAACGCTACTTATTCCATTAAGAATGTTATTTTCAGATAAGTAGAGAGAAGTTCTCAGCTCACAAGTTAAGGAAAACAATGGCTGCCATTCGATAATCCATATGTACTACTTCTTTTAAAAGAATAACAAGCAAAAATTGCCAAAGTGCTTCTCTTAATAGTACTTAATTAACTTCATGTGAATATTATGAAAGTTTGGCATCTTTCTCACGGGTCGAAATTTGATCAGGCCCTTCCTTGTCATAACCAACAAGCAAGGTCACTGTAATGTAAGCTGGCAAGATATTTTCCGTGTCACACTTCGATGATAAGACCTACCTCTGAAGGTTTGTTCTGAAAGTGATTAAAACAAGCGATCAACTGTATGTTGATTGAATGGGCCATCTTTTTGAACAATCATATATACATAGAACAAAGCCTTCAGAGGCAAACCTGTAAATCATTGACCATGTGTTAAACTGAATTCCAGTTCATCATTAGAAAAGAAAAACGAAAAATAAATAAAATATGCGGAACAAACCTGCTATTTCCCTACAGAACTGCAAGTCAAAAGACCACCAGAACCACACGGACTCAATCTAAAACATAATAGCCCATAAAGAGCATCACAGGTTGGACGTTGTCTTCAATTACAAATCTAACCTGAAAAAAGAATTATCATCATCATCATCATTTGAACCCAAAGAATTGAAGTCTGGGGGTTACGAATTATTTCCTTCCAATTCATTTAGTCGGTACAATATATCAACGCTTGTCGCCAATTTTTCAATATCTTTTCTTATTGTGTCAATATATGTTCTTATATACCTATCACGTCTACCTTGGTAAAATGACATTGTATATTTTTTAACAAATGACGTATTTTCATATGCCTAAATTAACGCAACATGTGCTCTCTTATTTTTTCCTCAATTGGTACCACCGGTAATTGTACATGTATAATATTGTTGGGAATTCAGTCTTCAAAATTTTTTTACACATCCATCTCAACATCCACATTTCACCTACTCCCATTTTTTCAATATGCATCTACTTTAGTGCCCAACATTCTGTTCCATGAGAGAATAACTGTTCAATAAAATTTACCTTTCAATTTCATAAGAACTTGTTTGTTATATAGCACCCAAGAAATAGGTCTCTATTTTAGTTGCAATTCTATACTTAGCATCTATTTTAGCCATCCAGCTGCAATTCTATACTTGATGTAACACCCCGTTTCGGCTCACCCGTGAACCGACCCGGAAATGTCACCGGCGACCGAACCGTTCGCTAATCTATTAGATTCGGTTAAGCCGACCCGGATCTACTCTTGGCGTCTCAAGATGGAGATGCAAATATGAAATGCATGAATGAGAACGATTGGGTTCTAACGCGGTCCCACATGCATGCTATAATGTACAAGCAAAATAAGACAAAACAACAAATGAGAAACCAAAAGAAAATATATACTATTTTATGAAAATACGATAACACATAACAATCTACCATGACATTAAATCATTATCTCATTCGTTTTTACCCGAGCCGAGTCTGAACTCCAAGGCTCCCTACTCATTCATATTTATCAGTTCGTTTCATAACAAGTAATTCATTCAAACAAACACATCAAAATTATCATTTACATAACAATAACACACCATCATTATACATACGTTACACTCGGCAGGTATATGTGTGTGCGGTTCTGTGCTGCTCCTCCGCAGTCCCGACAGCTTTTATCACACGCATTCCTCACCTACATATATATAGAAAAACCATCAGTAACGAGTGTTACTGGCCCAAAAAATAACTAATATCAATCTGGCACAGGAGAGCAAACTCTCCAGTTGAATCAAAACTATATACTTCCTCAAGAACTCTCATTAGGGCACATACGGGAGTCGTCGCCGTCGGGTCGACAGCATCCCCCTTTCTTTCTCATTCTCATACCTTGGCCATTTCTCTATCGCTTCTCGCATCAAATTTCATTCCTTACCGCCCTCTGCACCTTCCATATTACTCCTGGCCTTGAGCACAAAGGCCGAGCACTCTCAGGCAGTCGCCTTCAGTACCCTTTGAACCACAAGTCTAGACATGCGCTGCATTACAGTACCCGTAAACCTCCACACTTCTCCGGGTTTGAGGAACTCAAAGGTGGAGTTGTCCGGATCCTTCGGGAACAAAGTGGGTTCTCCCCAGCTCCAGAGCCCGCTCTTCCGGGCACACACCCTATCTGAAGACGTGGCCGCAAGTACCCCTCATCCCATCTCTCACCGAAAACACGAAAACTATACATATATAGGCCTGGGTTGGGATTTATACAATAGGCCTGAAGGCATCGTGAGCTGGATCTGAAGTTCGAAAATAAACTCGAGGGATCTCATCCTCGAGGGTTATTAATCCGAAATAAAACTGTTGGCTAAATGACCTGAGTTAAGTGGGATCCGATAAAATGTCACTTAACTCGTCCTGCACATGATAAATCAAATATACAATAGAGTAGCGTAAAACAGAGAACGAGTCCTAAACGGACCTGACAGAAGCTCCAAACGGGTCCACGCGCCTAGGCGGCGAGCTCCTACACCGTACCTACACAATCAAACTAAAAACTAATGCCCGCATGATGAATCACACATCCTATAGCATGCACGCACAATCAACACAATTACGCATCAATCAACACACATTAACCTATATCAATTCTAGCAAGTCTACTTAGGCTAGTTTGCATTAGATCATGATAATTACCTAGTTACCCTAATTAGTTTCTTAGCCTCCATTTTTAACACCACTCAATCAAACAAATTTCATATTTTATCCTTAATCAAATCTACATTTATATATATATTATTATGACACACAATTCACCAATCCTAGCATGCAATTCTAATAATTAATACTTTCAAATAATTAAGTTAAAATGAATTATACCTCGCGTCGTCGAAAATCGGCGATGGCTAGGGTTTCCGTTTCGTGGCTCGAAACTCGAATTCGGCACCTAGCGGCGTCCGAAGTTCGATCAGATTGGACCGGGTGCATTCGGCGGATGATCCGGCGAATTTCCCAAGAATCCAATTTTTCCGGCAGTTCTAGCGGTTTTCCAGCAAGTGTCGGCAGTTTTCCGGCGAGTGTCCGTCGATTTTCCGGCGATGATTCGGGACGGGGCAATCAGGGGGTCTATCGGCACCAGCTCGACGAGCTTGGTCCAATGGTGGTGTCAAACAGGGTAGCCAAGGCGGCGATGGCCGTCGACGGCGGCGTCAAAAATGGGTGGCGGTGGCGGTGTGCTCCGATCGAGGCTGCTGCCGGCCTCGATGGCGGTCGGGATGATGGGGGAAACGTCGGCGACGGCGACGGGGTGGTCGTCACGGCCACAGCGGTGGCGGTGCAGCCCGGACGGCGGTGGAATCCGGCTCGAAGTGGCGACGGCCAAGGTGGTTTCGTGGGGCGATTCCGACGTCGTGGCGGCGAGATGGTGGCCGGGGTGGGTCGTGGCGGCACGACGACTGCACGGCAGGGCGGGGCGGCGTTGATTGGCGGCAGTGCGGTCGGCAGTCGGCAGCGGCGACGATCGTGGGTGGCGCGGCTAGGGTTTGGAAGGGTAAGTGTCGGGAGGAAGAAGAAGTGTTGTAGTGGCAGTTTCGTAAATAAGTATTGACTCGATTCCTACTCGAGTCAAAATAATAACTAGTTCGTAATAAATTCTAAAAAAATCTAGAAAAATATGGAAAAATTTCATAAAATAAAACAAACACAACAACATCCAAATGACATGCTCTATAACTAATAACCCACCTGAATATGATCCAACGCATCCTAATTCGTCATTCGGCCCTAAAAATATTCTACGATAAAATAAAAATAACAATTAATACTGTATACCTCCATATACTTGATAATCCATTTTTCATCATCTTTTAGGCGTTATCATCGTACACTTGAGCATACATGACCCTCATCGCTCATAACTCACAGCTGGCCTTAGCTCAGCTCGTGGTCCATGAAGCTGACTCGACTCGAACCAACGGTTAAACTGACTGGTTTACTCCCGTAAAACTCTGATTCGAGTCACGGGTTTTACACTTGACATCTTCATCAATGCCCTTATATGCACTAGCATAGAGCCAAAGTACTTAAAAATACCCCTTGTGTGGCAACTTGTGATTCTCTAAATAGATAAAAGACTTCCCTCTCGTAGTGGTCTCATTAAAATTACATTTCATGTATTATGTTTTTACTCGACTAATCCTTAAGCCTTGTGATTCTATAGTATCTGTTTATAATTTCAACTTACCATCAACTCCATCCCTAAAAGTATTAATCAAGATCATGTCATCTCCAACTAGCATATACCTGTTGAATATTACGAGTTAATTCATTCATTACAAGGGCAAAGAGGTGAGGGCTCAAAATAAATCTACGGTATAAACGGACTTGCATTGGAAAATCTTTTGTTTTACCCATCAAGGTTTTCACACAAGTAGTAGCATTAATATATATATATATATATATATATATATATATATTTAATAAGTTCAATGTAAAGCGTTGTGACCTTTTTTGCTTTTAAAACCTTCCAAATCAAGTTATCTGGGACTCTATCGTATGTTTTCTCCAAGTCAACGAACACCATATATAGGTTCTTTTAATTTACTCGAATTTATTTCATCAATTGCCTTAACAAAAATATAGTTGTCATTGTAAATATTTGTCATATAAAACCAAATTGGTTATCCATAACTAATGAAATACATCACACATGTTTTTCCACTGCCTTCTCCTATAATTTTATTGTGTGACTATATGAAACCTCAATATTTTGTTAAAAATCTTAACCAACTAGATGAAACCAATATAGTCAATGCACGTCTACACATCAATCATTATAGAATTAGTGCTAACAGCTTTTTTAGTTTTCATTTTACATAATGCAACTTTGTTATCTTTTGCCTTGATTTTTATGCGATAAAGGAAGGGGTCCATTTCACCATTCACATCCTCCCCATTAGAATTATCCATTTCATTTAAAAGGTTATCAAAATATCTCTTCCAACGATCTCGAACCTCCTCATCCTTCATGAGCACATTGTCCTCATCATCTTTAATACATCAACACCCTTAAAATCTTTACTCTTTTTGTCTCTTAGTTTGGCCAATTTATACATTTTCACTTGTTCATCTTTTCATCCCAATTCATTGTAGAAATTCTCATATGCTTTGAGTTTAGCATCCCTCACCACTTTTTTGGCTTCATTTCGGGTTTCCCTGTAATGTTTCCAATTATCAATATACCCACTTCTTTGTCATGTTTTGAAAGAGTATTTTTTCAACCTAAGCACATTTTGAACCTCATCATTCTACCACCATGTTTTTTTTCTTATATCTACCACCCTTGGTTTCTCTAAATATTGTTTTCCTCACTCTTTTAATACAATAAGCTATGGTGTCCCACATCTCCTTAGCCTCCCCATCAACCCCCCAAGTTGAACTTTTCAAAAATTTTGCCTTCAACTTGATGAGAGTCTCACTCTTCAGGTTCTACCATTTAATTGTAAGTTCAACGTTTGAGGCTTTATAATTTTTCACTCATTTGAAGAGTACATCTAGGATTAGGAGTCGATGTTGAGTCACAATTAGCTCACTAGTTATGACCTTGTAGTTCTTACAAAAGAGGTGATCATTTTTTTTTTCAGCATAAAGAAATTAATTTGACTTTTATTGCCCCACACTTGAACGTGGTCAAGTGCTCATCTTTATTCTGAAAATAGGTGTTTGAGATGCATAAATTATATGTCGATGCAAATTTAACGATTAATGCCCCAACTTCATTCATTTGACCAAAAGTTT
Source organism: Piper betle (assembly GCA_033002965.1). NCBI lineage: Eukaryota > Viridiplantae > Streptophyta > Magnoliopsida > Piperales > Piperaceae > Piper > Piper betle. The sequence goes on along the minus strand of JAURVB010014295.1, from coordinate 74,787 downwards.
ATCCCTCATGACCAACATTATCCTTATCAATATGTCCATTAAGTCCCCACGAAGCAAAATGTTTCCTCCATAGGAATTTGTTAGATTAAATACTCCAAATTTTCCTAAAATAGAATTTTATCATCTTCGGGAAATCAATTTGAGGGACATAAGCGCACACAATATAAATAATCTTATCTACAAAATCTATTTTGATAGCCATCAATCTATCACTTATTCTACTCACACCAACAACATTATGTAAAACATCTTGTTGAATTACAATCCTCACTCTATTTTTGTTTGTCATCTTGCCATGTAGAACTGTTTATTCTCATGACCGATAAATCTTATTTTCTCTCTAACATATTTCACTTCTTATATACATGTTATCTTGATTTTTTTGTGTTCGAGATTGTTTGCAAGTTCAAGTTCTCTACCCTTTAATGCCCCCAAATTTTATGATCCACACTTAAGAACAGGTGAATAAGACTTTTCTTATAATGCATCACCTCGAAGGCCCCTACTACTTCGCCCTTGCCAACTTTTCTTCACAAATGGGTTTAACGGTAGCACGTCACTTTTAAGGAATGCCCGAGAACGCCACGCCCTTGCCTATTTTTCAATACAAGTAGGTTTCATTGTAGCTTGTCGCCTCTAAAGTAGCCTTAACTCGAGCAAGATAAAGTAGAAGTCTAAAATCCATAAAAGTGTAAATGACAAAGTTTTGCTAGTGAATTAACAGTCCTGACACCTCCAATTTTTTTTCTATTCGGGTTTGAGATCAGCAATATAAAATCTATTAGTAGAGTACAAGCACAAGCATTAGCATAGTTGAAAGAATAATTATAAAAAACAGAACATACTCAAAGAGGCATGCAAAATACAATTCGATTGCCTAGACTAGCTATAGAAATTGATTAAGAACCCATGTGCATAAAACTATCTACTAATTAACATATAGGAAGAACAAAAAATCAAATCTAATAATTTAAATTACAAAAATAAATTGAGCAGTGCAAGAAGGATAAATAATCGATCTATAGTAGTAATGCTCACTTTAGCTACATGTTATTATTATTTTCGAAGGATTCGATTGCTGGCGTCAAAATTGGCTCAACATGTTAGCCAACGTAAACTAGCATTCTTCATTACATTGGATTTACCGTCAGATTCGAACCGAGATCTATCCGCAAAGTAAACTCATCACTCTTGCATCTGGCCATCCATCACTATCTGTGCTCCAAATCCTCCTACACGAGCGGTTCCCGGCCGCCAGTCTTGCCACCGTCTCCGCCATTTGCCTTCGCTGCCAATGAAGGCTTCGTCGTACCTCCGGTCGATTATAAAAGTTCTCCCCTTTTCTTTCCAAAGGTTGGGTTCTAAGCAAGGAGGTTTAGGTTTCCCAACGGGCCATTGCTAGATAGTAATCTATTAGTCCATCCGTAGTTGATTTGTATCGGATTTATTTAGGATTAGGGTTTCGCCTTTTTTTCTGGGTTTCGGTTCTTGAATCTACAGGGTTTGGACTCTGTTTGGTATGTGAACGCTGCGCCACTCCTCCAATTAGACAAACACATTACGATTTTTGCATGTCTAATCGCGATTCTTATTGGCATTTCAAGGCATGAACCCGGCTTTTAATTTCTAACCCATTACATTTTCAGACTGTCTCCACATGATTAGCTACCACTTAATTCGTATCTTAACTCGAATTTAAGGAGAGATAACGGATTCGCTTTACCATTAGACCAAGGATCGAGTTTAATTCTACTTGGAAAAAAAATGAATCTAGTTGAATTTAATTTGCTGTATAATTTTTATTTTATAAAAAACTAACAGAAATAGCTACAAGTTACAGCCACTTTTGCCTGTCTTGACATCTTACAATCCGTCCAATATCATATATAAGATGGCTGCTGACAAAACTACACGGAGCCCATGTAATTAGCTCATTCTATGCGATAACGGGCACCGAGAGTCGTCTTCCATGTTAGTCATTTAAAGAGGTTTACGTAATTAAAAATCATTTCTTAAATATCTTACCAATAAATAAAATTTTGGATGCATGCATGTTTACTCTTATACTCTTATTAATAAAAAAGAAAATTTAATTCTGAAATGTGATTACAAGTAAGAGATTTGGCCAATAAAAAATAGTAAAGATTAAAAAATAACAAATAAAAATAATTGTAGTGTATTTTTTCATTTAATTAAGATTAATTTTTAAAGTCATAGTTAATCAAAATTTATATCTAATATATTAGATTATTATAATCTATTTTATTATTCAACAAAGAATTTTATCTATAAAATTAAAATTAAAATTAATTTATAATATAAGTCGTCAGTGACACGTTATTTTGTATAGTATTTATATAAGCAATTGGGAAATTTTGGAGGGCGATTGTTTATAGCCAATCAGGTCACCTACCGAGCTTCCCAACTTGAACCTACGCTAATCCAAATGGCGATACTGATGATGATAATTTCTGCTCACTACAACCACTGGGTTGGGCACTACACGCATTTGGATGGGATTAAGCTATACTCGGCGAAAATAAGGGTTTTAGTATAAAAGATTTTTATAATATGAATTCGGCATTCCCCAGTTGGGTTTAATTTGGAGGTCTGGGGCGTGTGTTATTTAAAGCTCATTTGACCTGAATCGCAGAGTGAAGTAGTCCATAGATGGCAATTCCGACAGGGCCATCAAAGCGGAACTACAGGCCCAGCCTATAGCTTATGCCTCGCGTCCGCCCTCATAACATTCATCGTGCGTGTTGCAATGTATCTGATGAGAAACTTCGTACTTGTGGTTGGAAGTTGTTCAGAGGTTGATGGGCCTCTGTTGTATTTCCCTTTATGTTCGACAGTTTCTTCCAATTGGTCATGCATTGGAAATAACTGAATTCCATATTTCATTGCAATATTTGTTCAGATACGCCTTTTTGCCATAAGACTGGCTGTGCTTGCAGCAACTAAAGAAACAGAAGTTGCTTTGAAAAAAAAAGAAGTTAACTACTAAGCGATGGATGTTTGTGAAGATGCTCATCTTCCCTTTGTTCCAGTGGGCCTAAAAACAATAATGTTGATTCTTGAGACATCTAGCCAACATCTATGATGGAAGTTGCTTGGAGAATAATAGTTTAAATTTCAGTCCGAGCTGCTCATTTGAAAATAAGCATTTATTATGTAAATTTGTGGTGACCAATTTAAAGGTGGCCTTCATTTGGATACGGGGTTTCCAGTTGAATCTTTAAGTTTGCAGGCAGATTGTTTACCGCTTACGAACCATCAAATTTGTGAACTCAAAGGGCTCTGATTCTCAGCGCTCGGGGCATGAATAGGATACAGCTTACTCCTGAGGTTCTTCATGATGCAGCCATTGATTCCTTATTTTTAGCAGCTTGCCCCGTCTTTTCATTCTGTCAGCGCGTCTTCAAAGCTTCGCTCTCGGCTGATTGATATCTCTAACGAAAAAGGTTTCTCATAACTATAATGGAAGTAACAGAACATGATCCCAAAACCAGTAAAAAGCGCTGTAACAACCAACCTCAAACAAGTTAAAAGCCCATGCACCGGACAAACCCAAATATAATGAAGCCCATCATCCCCCTTCCGACTTATAAGTTAAGAATGCAATTAATTAATTAATTAATGTTTCCATTTCCCTCTTCTCTGTCACAAGCCCATTACAAAGTACAAGGCCCATTTATCCTTAACAATATAACAAAAGCCCATCAACCTTTTAATGTCAATTACTGTCAACAACCTCGACCGAGCAAGATAATTCTAAAATGATAAAACAAGTTAAGAATGCAATTACTATTATTATTTTAATTGACGAAGGAATGAAATTAATTAATTAATGATTCCAACCATTCCAGAATAGTCGATAACACATTTGGAGAGGTTTGAGCCGAATTATCGGCGGGCCGTAAATGAATACCAAAACTGCCTCCATTATGGTTTGTCATCCGCCACCAACCTCCGCTCATTCTTTCTTTGGGTTCCGGGCTATTAATAGGATTTAAGTACCTCTTGTTGTTGTTGGTCAGATATAATAGAGACATAGTAATTAATACCTTCCCCCACCCTCAGAGGCTGTACCTGCAGGGCCATTTCTAGCCGGAGCCGGCGCAGAGGAGGAGGAGAGCCACCGAAGCTGGCAGAGGAAGAGGAGGCGGTGGCGCACGGCGGAGTGCTTCTCGCCGCCGCTCCTCTTCCGTTTGCCCTTCACAGCTCATCCAACTTCTTTACCATTTCCCCTCGTTTTTTATGGTTTGTTTGGAACGTTATGTAATTGTTGAGTACTACAATTGCATTAGGTCCTTGCAAAGGTCATTTCTTTTGGGTCTTTCTTTGCAGTTCTCGTGGATGTAGTAGCAATCTGTCCGGTGCTTGAAGGTTGGAGGAAATTTTTTAGTGAAGAACGGATTAGGTGCATTCCCGCTTGGAGATTCGGTTGGGAAAAGCTGCCCCAGCTCGACCATTCTTCAATCAAAAGCACACTTGTAAGTTTTCTTTTCTTTTAATCGTCTCAATAGTTCTATCAGAAGCTTTATCTCCTTTTTTCATGCAAATTTTTCTTTATTATATTGGTTAAAATAATGAACGATAGTAGTGGGCCTCAAATGGCATCGTCCGCTAGCCGTCGCCTTTTTTTTTTGTTTTTGTAGTTTTGTGAGACCCGAAAAATGGCTGTCGGTGGCTTGTATTATAATAATAAAATAAACGTTCTTGTACGTAGTTAAACCCACAAATTATTTCATTATAACTTCCCTTAATCCACCTGATATAATACTGATTGCATGGGAATTGATAATGTGCTGTCTGACACTGCCCTGCACGTTGCATCATGTTCTGTATTATATTTTCTTGTTAATGTCGATTATTTAGACTTGTCATTAGCGAACACATGAGGTCTCGTTCCCTTGTGGAGAATGTAACCCTCTTATCTTTACCCAGTTTTACTCGCAAACTGTGCCCTTTTAATGCATTAACACAAAACATAATGATGACGATAAAGGTACAAAAATCAAAGTCGGATCTGCTATAGCGAAGTGGCGAGCATATCACATGCACTCATGGCTATTAGAATCCAGCTCATATGTATGTGACACCGTATGAGTCGCCAGTTTTCGGACAAGACGTGGCGTGGGGATTTGGTTCCCTTAATAACACAGCCACTTAGCAGAAGCAGAGGCCAAGCTACACATCTCAAGGAAGAAAAGATAGAAATTTCTCAACTTGTATATGTAACCCGGCGATTGATTCATATGTCACCGGCAATTTTGGGAAAATTATTTTGAATAGGTAAGTTTTAATTTTATTTTTGATGGTCAAAATTTTAATAAAAAAATATTTTATTTTTTTAGCTCATTAATAATATAATTTTAAAATTTATGTATCATTTATTAGTCACTCTTAATTTATATATAATTAGTGAAAATTATAATTTTATCCATTATTTTATTTAGTATTAATAAAAATAAATTTTATAGTTAATTTGTTTAAAATAAAAAATAATAAAATTTGGGCACAATTAATATAAAAAATTTTAAAAATGATTATACGTGATAAAATTGTGTAAATTTGGCTGCTTTTAAAATGAAAATTTGAAATCTGTGATATTTTTTTTAAAACACTTTGGATTTTCAAAAAAAAAAATTTGAGCAACAATATTTATAACAATAATTGTGACGCTGCATAAGCAGTTCCGAATTTTGATGACACGGTTGCTTGCAATCAGATTTCGCCATGGCCGAGAAGCTCTGCAACCAGAGCACGAGGTGGCTGTCCAAGAGCTTGCCGGGGTATGTTGTCGTCGCCCTCTTCGCCAGCATGATCCTGGTCTGGACCGTCGACAGCTGCACTCTCCGATATGGCTTTCGTTCCCAGCGCAACCACCACCAGCTTCTCCTTTCCACCGTCGTCCCAATCTCCAATTCCACCGCCCCCACGGCTACTTCTACTACTACTACCTCCCCTGCTTCATTCCCACCTCCGCGGCCGCCGCCCCCTCCCCGGCCATTGACGACGAATTGGGTGTCTGTACATCTGGAGGAGGATTACACGAACAAGCTCATGGCACGGTGGCTCACGCCGGGAGGAGAGCCCTGCAAGGACTCGATGACGAGCAGCATCCGGATTCCGGGCTTGGACGATAGCAAAGACTCCACCTTTGAGCTGACAACCGGCGACATTCACGAGTTCACGATCGAGGCCTATGCGGAGGACGGAACACGGCGGTGCCTCGGTGGTGACTACTTCGAAATCGACGTTTCCGGCGAGCGGTGGAAGTCCCGCCCGCCCACCACCGACCACGGCAACGGCTCCTACTCCTTCTCCTCCAAGTCCACCCGGACTTCGCTGGCGACTACAACCTCACCGTCGTCCTCCTCTTCCGCAGCTACCTCGGCCTCAAGTTCTCGCCGGAGCGGTACGCTTACCGGAAAGAGCAGCGGCACCTCCCAATCCGGTTCAGAACAGGGTCGACTCTGTTGCCGGCGATATCAACTTGCACCTGGTCGGACTTCAAGCCGGAGCTGTGGACGGGGAGGTGGACCAGACATGGAAGGAACGATAGCTGCGAGATAAGCGACGATGGTCGGTACCGTTGCTTGCCGCCGGCTCACCCGTGCTCGGCGCCGTGGTGCACCGGCCCGCTGGGATCAATCGAGAGCAATGGTTGGGTGTACTCTGCTCACTGCGGATTCAAGATATTCACCAGCGACGAGGCATGGAACTGCTTGGCCGGGAAGTGGATCTTCTTCTGGGGTGACTCCAACCACGTTGACACCATCAGAAACATGCTCAACTTTATCCTCTACCACCCTGAGATCAAAGCAGTGCCCCGTCGTTTCGACGCCAACTACACCAACCCCAAAGACCCATCGCAAACAGTTCGGATCACGAGCATCTTCAATGGCCACTGGAACGACACGCTCAACTACCAAGGCCTCGACTCGCTCAAGAACCAGGGCTTCCGAGAGCTGGTGGAGAAGTACTTCCAAGAGGAGAAGGCGCCGGACGTGATGATACTGAACTCCGGTCTACACGACGGCGTGCATTGGAGCAGCCTCCGCGCGTATACCCAAGGGGCAGAGTTCTCGGCCAAGTTCTGGGAGAGGGTGTTGAGCTCGGCGACGGCGCGGCCGAGGTTGATATACCGGACGACGGTGGCGACGGGTGGGTACGCGAGGGACATGGCCTTCAACCCCAACAAGATCGAGGCCTTCAACCGTGTGTTGTTGGAGAAGCTTAAGACGAGGGGTTTGCTGGACGGGGTGGTGGACCAGTTCGACATGACATACCCATGGCACTTCGACAACCGGTGCAACGACGGCGTCCACTACGGCCGAGGTCCGGCGAAGGCGCCATGGAAGGACGGCCTCATTGGCCACCAGTACTTCGTGGACTTGATGCTCGCTCATGTGCTCTTCAATGCCATCTGCAGCTGATGATCAATCATATCAGAAGCACTCCGTCCATCCATATCCAGCTTTTTGCTGATTCACTGCTGCTACTCGATCCATGAAATTCATGAGCTGCTAGCTTCGAGTGGCCGGAGTTAATTTTACGCCGGCACCGGCGCGGGCTGGCCAATGCAGGCTGCAAGTTTATAATTAACCTGGTGTGATCTCCTACCACGTCCGTACTTTGTTTGATATATATATATATGCTCGATTTTGGTAGTTTAACTGGACCAAAATTGAAGCTGAAATTGATGTACGTAGGATGCAGCGGGCTAACCGGTTGATCCGGTGTTCTTTTTTGGTCTCAAAATTGTACCCGTACACACATGTTGGTGGACCTAATAGTTGTTGACGTATTTCAATGCAGTTCATATATATTTACATGGCGTATTTTTGCATCATATTTGATCTGAACTATCCAATGATAAGGATGATTCAAATCAAAGTAGTAAAAAATCTTAACCCTAACCCTTTTCATCCCGGGCAATAGCGGTGACGACTCTGATAGCCGCAGGAAGGCAGCGATGGGGGCAGGGAGGTGGCAACAACAACGAGAGCAAGAAGGCAACGATGGGGGCAAGGAGGTGGCAACAGCAACGAGGGCAAGGAGGTGGTGACAACAACAGTGGTAGGGAGGCGATGACAGTAATGAGGGCAGGGAGGTGGCGACGAGGACCAGGATAGCAGCTATAGGGCGTGCTGACAGGGTAGCGCGCCCCATCACCGCCTCCCTAGCCCCTGTCACCACCTCCCTATTACCTCCTTGCCGCCCCCATCGCCGCCTCCTTACATTTGTCATCGTCGTCACCTCCCTGCCATCGTCACCGCCTCCTTGCCACCATTGCCGCTTCCTTGCCTTTGTCATCGTTGCTGTCTCCTTGTTACCGTTGCCGCCTCCTTGCCTTCGTCGCCACTTCCTTGTTGCCTCCTTACCACCCCATTGCCGCCTCTATACCCTTTATTGCCACCTCTTTACCCTTATCGCCGTCGTCGCCTCTTGCCACCATCGCTGCCGGAGTCATTATTGTTGTTGCCACCAAAGATGAGAAGGGTCAGGGTCTTTTACTATTTTGATTTGAACCGTTTTTGTAATCGGATAGTTCAAATTAAATATGGCACAAAAATATTTTTTGTATTATGTTACAAGAAAACTTTTTTCTATTTAAATTTCCAGTTTGCCTTGGAATTGATTGGACGTAATTGTTTCTTCCGCATTTTCTCTCCAACCAAATGTCACGACGAGTACCATAATTGAGCTGGGCATTCACATGTGCTTGAAACGTTCTGAAGTTTCTGGCAATGGCCCATTACGCATTGAACCATAACAATATTATGGGCTTTGACACAGATTAAAAATTTAAAGAGTAAGTAGAGACGGCTTACGAGAGGGTATTGTCTTGTCCCCTCTACTTTGTAAACACAAAAAGAGGTAGCATGCTTACTAGATGACTTAAAAGATAGGTGAAGTCTGACCACGCACAAAGCGATCACACCCAAAAATACATTCAGTCATCACTCACGTCCTACAACACTACATTGGGGTAGGCAAATTACATTCATACAACGTTCATGTTATTGTTAGATCTCACTCTCCACCTACAATGTAGCTGTAGCTGACTATCAAATGATATTTCTTTTCCATTCACAACTACTCGTCACACAAAGGCGATGTTTTGGGTTTCTTGAATTTCAATGTCATCTCGTCGTTCAAAGCTAAAAAAGCCGGTTAGCCCATCATGCATGTACATATAACAAGGCCAGTGTGAAGCCCTAGCATTGTCCCTGATCAACAACGAACTTGAATTGAGCAAAGGGATCGAGAGAGAATCAAGAGCGTTCCCGGCCAGCCCCATGGAGAGTTTGATGAGTAGTACTAGAGCGGTGGTTATATCCATCCTTGCAATATTCATGCTCATGTTGGTTCCACCCGAGCCTTCAAGTGCTGCCCCAAGCCCGTCCAATTCCCACCCGCTCTGTGTTAGTCAGTACGCATTGGTGTCCCAGTCGTGCGCCCAATATTTCCTGAGAAGGGACAACGAAGAAGATGGCGTGAAGCACATACACGACCACGAGCACGACGATGACCACGAACACGAGGATCAGGAACACGAACACGAACACGAACGCGAACACGACCACGAAGAGCACCACCACGAGGGCCACGAAAACGAGCACCACGAGGAGAACCGCAACCGTGAGCGTAACGAGGGCGGACGTCAACGCCGAGGTCGGCGCAGGGGCGAGAATGAGAACCGGGAGGGTGAGCCAGATGAGGAGGATTGCTGCAGGTGGTTGGAGGAAATGGACGATGAATGTGTGTGCGACCTGTTGATACGGCTGCCCCCTTCCTCACCAAGGCTCCTCACAACTACTCCGTGTCCATTGGCGAAGAATGTTCGGTCTCCTACACTTGTGGAGAAACGGACTGATCATCCCAAATGATTGCCACCATCTGTGCTTGATATATCTTTATATATGTACTTTTTTTATTAAAAAAAATCATTACCAATTACATAGTGACCGAGGTGAATAAGTTTATTTTCAAATGCTATGGAATGATGTTATATCTCTACCTCCCTCTTTGTACTCTTTTGTGCATGAAATATATACTACTTTGGAATAATCGTTGAAATATTTGATGGTCTTAATTTGTACTATGTTTTTGGCTTGACTACCTAACGATGTTTTCTAGCGATAAAATTAATAATTTTATTAATTTAGTTAGTTATTTCTAATTCTGATAATAAGAAATTAATTATAACTTTTAATAATTCCTTCAAAACCACTAAAATTACCAATTTCATCGATAAGAAACATCACTGGCCTATCTTGGAACTTATAAAAGGGGATTTGAATCGGTCAGGATGCATCTTCAAACAACAGATGTGACTAATAAACGGTGATTTGGGTTGCGCCAGGCTTTAATTGAGGGGCAAGTGTCTAAATATTTCAAATATTTGTCAGTATATTTTATGAACAAACCAATTGTGGATCAAATAGGCTCGTTAAGGTTGAATCCATGTATATAAAAATATAACATATCTATGTGCATAAAAATAAGTATCTTAGTGGTTTTGCGGTTCTCCATTCTTAGACATTATATTTGCAATGAAATTGATTTCTCATATGTAAATTTAGATGATTTAATAGAGTACAGATAACCCGAATGAATGGTAACATAAACACAAACAAGACTGTAAATTGAATTTAACATTTCCTTTGTATATAATATTGCTGGTTAACTTGAAATGGCTGATATAAGGAATGAAGGTAGTTGTGATTCATACATAATTTTCCGTACCTGCTATCAATACAATTTATGTTGGCACATGATATATTTATAATCGTAAAAATCGAAATCGGCCTTTGAATTAGCCAAATTTAACAAAAAACGAATAAAAATTGATTAATTTAAATCGGTCTAAATAGGTGTGATACTATAAACATCTTTATGCCTTTTGCATAATTATAATATCTAATTAATTATTTTCTGCTCTATTTTATCTATAAAAAACATTAACTATAATTTAAAAATAATTTAAGTATTAGCAATAAAAATTATATTTCTCTAACCGTTTAAATTCCAAATGGTTCATCAAATTTTTAGTCTTGTAACTGAAGCAAGAGCATAAAGTCTGTCTGTTTCCATAAATATTTTTGAAACTGCTATTTAAGTTTTGGATGCATTTCAATTTTCTACCATCCAAATTCCAAAAAAAACATCAATTTAGTGCAAGAAAAATTCTCCTATCAGAAATTCATAAACAGGGCATTTTTGCCAAAGAAAATTTCAATGAAGAAGTGAACCAGAGCATTCATATGAATCAGAATGTCGTGAACAGAACATTATTGACTTCTCCTTCCACATTATTTCTGTATTTTAATTTGTGAATGAAGATAGTCAATTTTTCTAACATAATTAAGATTCATACTAAAAAAAATTGACATCAATCACATGATTCATAGCAAAATCAAGAATAAATTTGAGAATAAAAAAATTATGAGATCATACCTTGCAGCTCTCAACTTGTCAAAATTATGAGATCATACCTTGCTTGCCACACCTGGTCTCCAACCATAGTAGGACCGGTCGTTAGTGGGAGTAGATTGTGAAAGGGGGCTCGCGTCAAGAAGGCATGGTCGGTAGCGGGGTGAGCAAGTGTTAGGCCCTTTGGGCCTCCCAAAATGGATTTACAATAGGTGTCATGAGCTTCACTTATTCCAAAAGTTATAGGTATTACGGACCTCTCTTAATTTAAAAATTAACTTAATGAATAAAACTTTCTCATTAACCTATATATAAGTCACTAACACCCTCTACGACCTATATAAGATAAATACAATAACTCCCTTTCACACATTGGGCAACCTATAAATTATCATCGTCTGACAATCTCACTTTCATCAGACGACACTCACCTGCCAAACTCTCTTTAAATCATTAGGTAGAACCCATGAAAGAGCCTTCTACAATCGGTGCAGGGCAACACCAAATTTTATTTGGATCTGATACTACTGTTACGCCTTTTCGGTCTCCTAAAAAGGACATACAATAGGTGTTATTCACCTCTCTTAATTCAAAAGCTAGCTCAGGGAATAAAATTTTCTCATTAGTCTCTATATATAAGTCATTAATACCCTCTACGACTAATGTAGGATAAATCCAACAACAAGGGTGGCCAATGGTAAGGCAGCTTCGTTGGTGGTTGAAAGATGCCGGCAATTAGTGTATGGCTGCTGATTAGGAGGATCAAACAACCAATGGAGGTTGTAGGGCTTTCAATTTTCATCTGTTTTACTGGAAACCTATCCGGTCAAGTTTGGCCATTGTCAAGTCGGTGTATGATTTTGCTCGGATCGGTTTAAATCAGCTAATCCTTTGTCCAATTCCTGGAACAAACGAGTTGCTTGCTTTTTGACTAGGTTTTGCACTTAGCCTTAAACTTGTAAAATCCACCATTCCACCCTTTCCGTTTGGGTCAATTCAACTCGAATAAAAAATTATAAATAAAATATTTTATTTAATATTAAAATATATTTTATCATTAATGTTTTATTAAATACCAATTCAAAAAATTTAAATTTTTAACAAAAAAACTCAGTTTTTTTAAAATTTTAATTAAAAAACCATGTAAGAATTAAAAGAGTACAAAAGGATAAAACGTACTAGATTGGAAAGTGGTAAATGTGTATGGGATATAATTGAGTGGTATGGTAGGTATTTTAAATTATTTATTCGTGAGATATTTTTTAATCCGTTGCAGTTATGTATCAACCAATTTTTTGTTTTTTAAATAAAAGCAATGTATCAGTCATGCAAATACAAATTCTAGGCTCTCAGGTATTACTATTGGATCAGTAAACTGTAAAGGTGTCCAAAAATCACACTACTTCTAAACTGTATAAACTATGTCCGTTCGCACGCAGGGAAGATACTTTTGTAGACACGAAAATAGTGTCCATAAAAAATATTGACTATTGCGGACACGCTGCAGACACATTCACAACATTTTGATTTCAAGATTAAAATAGTTTATTCTTGTCTAATACTACCTTATAAGTTATAAATAAGGCTTATTTGTTTTATACATATTGACAGATTGTCACTTTGAATAGTATAAATGCCTAAATTATAAATACGGATAACTTTATTATGAATTTTATGTGTGCAGTAAGAAATTGGGGATATTTTCAACTCAAAATTTAAGTTAATTTTTAAATATAAAATTTTTGTATGATTAAGAATATAGTATTAATTTACTACTTGTGTTAAAAATTTTAAGTATATAGTGAAAAAAATTAATTAAACTTTTATTTTTGTAAAATATATCTCTTTTTATTTATTTTTTACTTTAAAAATTTTATTTTATGTGAATTTTATGGTTCATGTTAATTTATGTGATGCCTCTCTCCATTCGTGCCTGTGAAAAATTTTGCGTACATGGCGAAGACGGATACAAACGAGAGGGTGTCCGTGTCGGGTAAGTTGGAACAACTGACTGGGGAGGGTCAGTTCAAACCGATTATTTTTGGGATAAACACACATATTGCTTTGTGAGAACTAACTTATTGTGTGGGCCGTTCACAATCTTTCAAAACTCAAGGTCGCATTAACTCTTATACGGCCTTAAAAAGTAGCCTCTAATTAATAAATAAAACATTTAATTTATTAAAATATAAAGAATAAAAATAATAAATTATTTGATTATTAATAATAATTTATTTTATTGATTATATAAAATTATATTTATGATGTAAATAGAGAAGATTTGAAACTTATTCAAAGTGACTAGCACAACTAATATTCATTTTAAACGTGGGAAGAAAATGCACATAATGAGTCGGTATCTTGACTAGCAAAAGTGCACCATAGATTAACTATCTTGCAAATTTTCAAATGACTTGATTTCTGTGAACTCACCTTCGTCTTAAACGGGGCACGGTAGATTTCAAATAATCTACCTTAGTAATCATGACGAAGAATAAGTTAATGCGTAATTTAGCCCGATTAGAGTAAAACAATTTTTGATCGAGTGCACGCACGCGCATGGAAAATAATAATTACCTATCTTTCACGTGCACATTTTGCAAGATTTATATTGACCACAGTACCCAAAAAATCACCATAAAAAGTGGAGGAAAAAATCAATTTTAATTGGACAAGCAGAATTTATTCATGAAGTAAAAGTAACTTTTTAACTGTAGATGTTCACCTTTGAGAGTTTCTATAATTTTTTAAAAAAATTATTTTTACCCTCGTGGGATGTTTACTTTTTTTGTAAATATAAAAAATATAATTTTAAATAATATATAAAGATCAAGAACACTAATGAAAAAATGGGCTTTGCAACCGGCTTATAGGGTTGCAAATTTGAAACTTATTTATTACCTGCTTGTAACTGATAATATATGTGATCTGATCTGACCGAATATCCGGGCGTAAAATGTGAAGAATATTTAGTAACCGATTAGAGATCGCATTTGCAATTGGAGAGTTGCAATGGAAATAGAACTCTCCGGTCACAAATAACGGTTGCAAATTGTGATTAAAAATAAAATTAATTATAAAAGGGTTTAGAACACTTTAAAATTATAAAAATTTAATGTGCTGTAGTCGCAAGCGGGTCATAAACTTTCGACTTAATTGAAAAAAAGGATCAATCCCCAAACTGGAAAAACCCTAACTAGTACCGCCGCTCTGCCGTGCCGCCGTCCAATGTCGTTGCCACCGCTGTTCCGTCAAATCATTTCTACATGTGTACACTTGTGCAATTATTGGTGGTATCCATGTATAAACAAACCGAAACTTTTTTTCAAGATCAAAAGCCCGTTTTCTACTTTTCCCACCCAGAATGAGCACCCGCAGTAGATAGGAATTATAGGACCCGGATCAAATGAAAAAGACATGAGTTGACCATTACTTCAACTAATAGCGCCACTTTCAGACCTTACAGATATGAACTGAAACAGTACGCAACCATATTGGAAGAACCGTGTAGAGTCCCTGCTTTGACTTGGAAGCAGCTTCCCTTGCATATTTGGCCAGCCGTCCTTTCCATTTGGTCTGACATTATGCCTGAACAAACCCGTGCCATAACAACAAACTGCTGTTTTTTTAATGAAACATGACCTTTGCATAATACATATACATACACATATGAACATACATGCCCTTGAATTACGATACGCTTGGAATTATATGGTTAGACATTGTTAGTTGTCCTTAACCGCTACATCTTTCGCATCAGAACTGATTGATTGAATTCACAAATAGCACGAAAATTTTGTCTTGTAATTAACAGACTTAAATACAAATTAAGGAGTAGTAAACTATAACCGTTGTTTTATGCTTTATCTTGGCAATTCATTTCTGACTCACCCGTGCAATTTCAACAACTGTTGCATATCCACCAACTGTCAAAGCCTAAATTTCAATTCGCATTTTCTGGCTAGATGATCAGAGATGGAACTTGTGTCGACATAACAAGGCCGCGCCTAAATTTGAGAGTAATATCCCAACTCGTAGTTATTATTGACCAAACTTGTAATAAGTGGGATGGTAGAGGTGGTAGTCCATGGATGTCAAACCACCGAACCAGCAGGTGCTAGTTGCAACAATATTGAAAGTCGCCCAATATTCAGATTCTTGAATTCTTCACCAGCATCTCTCTTTTATAGCATCCACACTATTTTTACTAAGTTATATGGAATAGTATATCGTTGTTAGATCTTTTTTATGTAAATCTTTTCCGACTCTTTCCACAATAATTAACTAATGGCAGAGTGTCCAATCATGAGATGTGAGCCGGGCTGTCTTTCGGTTATGAGAGTCTTCATATTTTCAAGTCCTTCCCCTGCAGAAATTCAAGTATTTTCTGGCCCTACCCGGGCACGGCATTTCTTCTTCAACTTCAGACTATGGTAATTAGAATATACCCTTGCTATTTTTTTCAGTGAGAAGATAGTTTGAAGCAAGAAGGGATTACTACGAGTTTTGATGACCTCTACATGAACGGCTTGGGAGGACGTTATTAAACCATATCCACCTGACCTAATTTGAGACTTTACTGACAATAATTACTAGCCTTGTAACACACCATTTTTTAAAAGTAAAATATCTATTTCATTTAAATAAAAAAATTATGTGCATGAGTTCAAAATTGTTTTGAACAAATATATTTTAGTTTACACTAGCTAGAGGTTTGATGTGATCGTCGCATTATAAGATGCGGCGCCACACATTTAAAAGTTTGAAATTTGCCATCGATAAGCTATACAGGATCAACATTCAACAAGGACCCCGACCCGATGACGATGTTAAGGGGCAAATCAAAGGGGATGGTGGGTCTCGTCATCAAAAGCCGCGCAGTTGATATTAGCGTGGATGGTAGTTTAATCATTGGAATCAGAATATAAAAGGGTGGAGATAGACTTTCCTCCAGCTGCCCAAGATATCTTATTTTAGTTCAAAGGTTTCGCACAAATGCGCTTGAGATCAATTCCTAAGTGGTTCAGCCTTTTCAAGAATATAACTAATGTTTATCGTCGCCAGTCTTTTCCGCATGCGCAAATAAAAACAATCTGATTATGGCGAAAATGAGAACGAGAAATTGGGCGTAGCTGATGATGATTAGTTAAGAAGACGATTGTTATAAAATTTCTCGTTTAGGCGACGATGTTTGTGAATCAGAAATACGATCTTCAACAGCTAGTCATCAACTTTCTACCAGTAATAATGCCTATAATGATAAGACATAGACCGATGAAAAGATGTAAAGGAGACTACTACTTCTGTGCGATTATATAGCAAATAGCAAACTAACGTTCGCTATCCTCTCCTTTCCTAATCTCGATCTACTTCCCCCTAGATTCAACTCGCCCTACCTTTTGACTTTGGTGCCAATGAAGTAGCCTTCGATTGCGACTTGCGACTTGCGACTTGCGACTTGCGAGTTGGATAATCTCCGATATCTCAACCGAAACTTAGCTACACGACGACCATTGACAAGCTCCCTAGCCAAGTAAACAATCAAACCATTAATATTATAAGTTCATAATAACTAACCAACTGCTAATGCTTGTACGAGCTAGGGCGCGTACCGCGTAATTGAAGTTGCATTTTCTTGACATTCCCCTATCTTAATCTTTGAACATTAATTTACTCATGATGGGGCATAAAATTAGTCAATTAATCTGGTTAGCAATGAGCCAATATTATTCGGTTAATTAATCAAGTGCACTCATCATAAATGTTCATATCTATAAAACTCTTCGTTATAGATGCAAGTTTCCATGAATTAAAATCATGAATTGGTCCCACCCAAATTTTTGTTGGCTAATTTAACGATGGGTCCAGTGACCAAGTGATCTAGTCTAGTATTATGAGAGGAGTATAATGGAATCACATCAAGTAACAAGGTGGAGATTTATTGTTTGATGTAGAGAAGACCCTTAATTGACATAAAGCTCCTCAATTGGAACTAAATGCGGCTCCTCACGCTACGGAATTCTCTTAAAAAAGTGTTAACCACTAAAGAAAGAGTACCTTCTTTTAAGAAATCAAGTTGTTCAAACAACTTTTTTTATGATGATTTAATTGATAAAATTCGACGAGGATAAGAATATCGCCCTTATAATATGAAACACTTCCTTGCGACGTTGTGAAAAACTTTAAATTAGTCAAATCATCTGTTCAGTTGACTAAGCCTCGCTCAAGTTTTCCATATCGGCAAATTAAAATTGGTTTAATTAAACCTGAGCTCATTAATGTTTTTAATGTCATCAATTATTATTAAAAAGTTTATTGTTTCAATTGAACTATAGATAACTAAAAATGGCTATATGTGTACGACTAGAAAAAAGTATGTAAGTAGAGAAAGGATTCGTTAAGTTTAAGATAGCACTTTGAAAATATGATACATTATTATAGTTTTTAGGTT
Source organism: Piper betle (assembly GCA_033002965.1). Taxonomy (NCBI): domain Eukaryota; kingdom Viridiplantae; phylum Streptophyta; class Magnoliopsida; order Piperales; family Piperaceae; genus Piper; species Piper betle. Next base: position 56,888 of record JAURVB010014295.1, on the reverse strand, counting down.
TTTATCCTCCCTTTTCTGTATTCTACCAACTTGCCTATATACAGTTATCTTAAATTCAATGAAATGCCATCATAATTTAGGATAAGAATGGAGAAGATGCATGACGGCGCTATGACTCACTTAATTAAAGCAACAACGAATCAAGTTAAAATCACTAAAATGAAGAATTTTGTTGACGTCAATGACATGTAAACAAGGTTAGCCGGGTACATTCATCCCTGTAATCTAATAGCTCAATAGCTATTATTTATTTAAGTTGACATAAAATATATTCTATACTATGTTTCTAACCAACGACACTTGTTACCTGCACGCAAAAACCAAAACATAATCCTCGGATTTAAAGAAAAACGTAAAAGAGTCTATTATAAGATGTGTAACAACCCAACTCAAAGTGTAGCATAATATGTTTAAGTCATCTCTTTAATAGTAGTTAAATAAAGTTAAAAATTTATAATTTATTCTCATTTATAAGAAAATATTATTTATCCTAATATCATTGATATCATTTTTACTTATAAATAAGATCTTATCCCAATAAGTATTAAACGTGAGACTAAATAGAAAGATTTCATAATTTACTTATTTTAAGAAATTTTATCCTCAAAATTATTACACTTGACCCGTTACTTTCCTAGTTCAGGCAACTTCATTAGCCTGTGACTAATCTTTAATCCAACCCACTATTTAATAAAATAGTACGTGACTAGTAGTCTAGCTAATATCCTTAATTTGACCCACAATTTAATAAAAAATCACGTTGCTCTAATATTATTTTTAACGACCTCACTTACTAATAATCTAGCTAACATCAATAATTCAACTAACTATTTAAAACAAAATTAAGTTACTCTAATATCGTTTATAATGACCTAATACAAAATTATTAACCAAAGTAGAAAAAATTCAGAGGATGTTAAAGTGGTTAATTAAAATTAAAGATCTATAATTTATTTTTATTAATAAAAAAATTTATTTAATAATATTAAATATAAAAATAAATTAAAAAATCTCACTAATCCTCCCTGCTATGTTTGTCGGGGAAGTTACCATCCATGTCCGAGGAGAGCCACCATTCATTTGTTTTTTTCAAAAAAATCTTTCGTGAAACAGCTTTGTACGTACATCGAGTTGCCGCGTCTATGATAGGATAGTTAGCAGTTACTACTAGTTAGCTCTGACGGGCCAGGCATCCCTCCCATACCCTGCACATCCACTTAGGCCGCGGCCGCGCCACGGCTTTTCCTATACTGTTTTTATATCATTTTGATCTGCAATTTGCACCGTTGCATGCGCAGAAAGTGTTTGATTCATTTTAGCTACACTTCATATCGATATAGTATTAGGAGCTACGACCATTCAAAATAGCAGCTACGGAGATCATCTTCAATGGGAAGTGAGGAATCATGGTTGTTAGTAGTAAAACATCTTTTATATATCTATATATATATATATATATATTGATAAAATGATAACCATGGCCGTCAAAAGTGTGGTGGGTCTAGGTACTTTGAAACTGGTGTACGGTTTGGGGTTAACAAAGCAGGGAAAAATCTGTTTCCAACGTATATAAATTGAGGTAGAGAGGGGTAGCAAGTATCAACTCAACTGGTCCTCTTCACCTTCCCATGCATACTCCTATGGCTTCTTCTTCTTCGTGTTCTATAATCATGGAACCTGCTCTTTGGTTGCTCACCTTGATCACGTCGGCCATGGCCTTTGTCTTCATCCACCACTTACCTCTCTTTCGTAATGACTTCGTTATCCTCTTCTGTCTAACTCCTACTGGGTGCCGCTCACGCTCCAGGTTGAAGATACTGTCGTCCTCTCCGACGGGCTCCTATTCGCCGGTGATGACCCGGCGCAAGGAGAAGGTGGTGTTTGTCATGGGGGCTACCGGAACCGGCAAATCGAAGCTGGCCATTGATTTGGCCCTCCCTTCTCGGGCGAGATCATCAACTCCGACAAAATGCAAGTTTACAAAGGTCTTGATGTGGTGACGAACAAGGTGACCGCCGACGAGCAGGCGCTGGTCCCCCACCACCTTCTGGGCTTCGTGGAACCTGACGCCGACTTCACGGCGGCCGACTTCCGGCTGTCGGTGATGGACGCCATCGAGGAGGTCATCGGCCGGGGGAAGCTACCTATCATCGCCGGCGGGTCCAACTCTTACATTGAGGCGCTGGTGGACGACTCCGCCGGCGAGTTCCGATCGAGATACGACTGTTGTTTTCTCTGGGTGGACGTCGACATGGCCGTGCTTCACTCCTTCGTCTCCGACCGCGTCGACAAGATGGTGGAAGCCGGGCTTGTGAAGGAGGTGACGGCCATGTTCCACCTCCACCCAGGGGCCGACTACACGAAGGGAATCCGGCGGGCTATCGGCATGCCGGAGATGGACAGGTACAACCGGGAGGATTCGCCGGCGCCGGAGAAACGTGCCAAGCTGCTCGCGTTGGCGATCGACGAGATCAAGGCCAACACCTGCCGGCTGTCCTGCTGCCAGCTTGAAAAGATCCACCGGCTGGCTCAAAAGCCCGGCTGGGACATCCACCGCCTCGTCGCCACCGGTGCTTTCCTCGCCGCCGGTGAGGAGGTGGCGGAGGCGTGGGCGAGCAAAGTCGCCGGACCAGCCTCGGCCCTCGTCCGGCGGTTCCTTTGCGTCGGACACATTGACGAACGGCTTGAGCTTGCCGGGCCGACATCGATGGTGGCCGCCGACGCCGCCGTCCTCACCGTTTGAGCTTGAGAGAGGGATTAGTATACATGCATTTACTACCTCCCATTTGACAACCTCTGATATACTGTCTTGAGTGTTTTGTGCAAACAAGGCGAGCTTATACTCGTGAATGGTGGGAATAGTAAGAGAAGGTACTACCATGATATGTAGAGTTCTCCTGGGTTTACTCCTCCAGGAACAGAGCGCTTCTCTGTTTCCTTTGAATTATTATCTGTACCGAGATACCTATCTGTCTGATTCTGTTGTTACTTGCTAAGACAGTGATAATTACATTACATGCATAGTTCATGAGTGAGAGCTTGTGAGTCGTACTAATTTCAAAGCAGGGATGGCATAATGGAAACCCAAGAGCATTAGAAACATAACTACCGAAGCTGCATAGAAAACCTCAAAAGCCTCTTTTAACTGGGCGTTTTGTGCGGAAAAGTTTTGCTTAAATGCTCCTGCTTACTTTTACGTCGCTTCCCAAACTTGTGTAAGAAGCCAAAAAACCAGCTGCTCACTAGCTCTTTGATTTATCTTTTCACGAGGGTTTACAAAAGTCGATTTTTCTTTATAGCGAAAGCCAAAAGGAGAGGCCATATTTGTTCTTGATGCCGGTGGAGAAAAACCCATCAACCGAAATGTGGAAAATAACCTCCGGAAACGAAACCATTTGGGATTACCTAAGTACGAGATGCCTTTTATATATACGCCAATGATAAAGATACTCAACTCACTTCCACACCTTCCTGTCCATGCGACGTCGATCGGCATCTACTTATTTCGATGTAGTCGCCACATTCCTCGTACCCTATCGCGTTTCTCCCACAATGTATCACTTCTCATTTCATTCCAGCTCGGTATCAATACAAACGATAGGTTTATTCGCATTGCTGACCATACCCATCAATTTTGGATATTTTCCTGCTGGGAAGGGTACGGTTATGAATCAAGAAAAATTTCCGCGATTCCCATCCTCAATATGAGTTGCCAACACGTATGTCTACATATTCTGATCAAAAAAGCCAACAAACGGAAACCAAAAGATCAGACCCAGCCCGGAAAGAAATGGGCTCAGAGCAGCAAGTAGTTACTAGTTGTGTCGTGTTTCATTTCATTGATTAATGTGAGATGCAAATTATATATACAGCTGCAAATGTGCCGGTAATGGTTGATCCATTTATTTTAAGAGTGTTGATAAAATGGTAGGCATAAAGAAAGTTGTACACTAGAGACATTATTAATCAGTAGTGGGTTCTGTTCAATCCTTATCGAAGTTATTCCATTTAAAAAGAAAAGGGGGAAGTGAGACCCCTCCATTTATGTGAGTGCTTGCTTGTCTGATCGGGAATTAGATCCATGACAACTCTGGGCGGTTGCTGCCAATAAAACTTTTCCACTTTTCCAATTTGGTGTAGGCACGAAAGAAGGACTCGGGAACTTCGTCAATTTTGGAAGGTGAAAAGGCGTACCAAAATTCGCATTTCCCACTAAAAACATATATGTATTTAGTCAATGTTGGCTCAATGAAAAAGCTTTAGGACGTCGTACCCCTTTCTCCCTCCCACCGTACTCATTCGCATTTCCCGGTCCAGCCCGGCCAGCAAAAAAATAGCTTGCCTGATCAAATAGGCCGGTTCGGGCTTGGTAGGCCACCTTATGTACCCATCTCATCACATTTTTGGGGCCCCATGAAACGTCACGACCGCACGTTATGTGCTGTGTCCAAAGATATTCTCAAGCTCTCAAATATTATATTGAGATTATTGAACTTGCTTATTAAGGACTTGAAATTTTTAGTAAAACAATTGAATCTAATTAAATTAGCATTAATCTACATACTAATCTATTAATTTTAGGAATCAATGCTCAATAAATCATGGAAAGTTATAATTGCGATCCTCAGACCTCAATGAAAATTTTTATTTTATTTTCTCGAAATACTCTTCAATTCAATAGTCATTATTACATAATATATTATTATTCAGCATCTTTACTGTGTCTATGCACCTCTGGCTCTGAGTTTTGATAAATTAAAATCAAATCATCAATTTTATTATAAAATTATGAATCACAATTTATATCCAGTTTGAATATACTAATCGTTTGTGACAATTTATATGTTAAATCATGAGAAAAACTTAATTAATTAGACTCGCATCTAAAATAAATTCTTATAATATATAAAGGTAAGCGTGATAAGAATTCTAAGTACTAAATTAAAGTATATAAATATATAAATTTATATAAATATAAATACTAAAATTTATTAAGAGTCTATTTACTTGTCCAGATTTACATGAAAAACATTTAAAATTTAGATCTAAAACATTTATTTGTGTTTGGATATCGAGAAATTTAGTTAAAAGGAATTTTATTTTCAATTAAAGAAAATTTATATAAATATTTTTAAAAGTAACATTTTCTTGTAAAAGATAAAAAAAATTGAGGAAAATTTTGAGAGACATGCGTAAGAAAGATATGTTTTATTTTCATCTTATTTTTTTACCATCCAAATAGATAAAAAAATCTTTAAAATTTTCATGTCATTACATTTTATTGTATTTCTATTTCTTATAATTTTTTTAATATATACTATTTTGATGCCAACCAAATGAGCCCTAAAGTTTTATCCTTTTCCTATAAAAATTAAATAACTACTCATTGATCATTATTAAAACTTATAAACATCTTAAAAGACATAGTCACAAGATGGAACTAGAAGAAGTAAATTGGCTTGTAATCCCGGCATGAGAGTTCTTTTTATGTTGCCTATTGAAGTATCTTTTTTTGTTAGTAGGATATTTCTCCTGCCAACGGCACCACACATTTGAAGTGCGGTGTGCTGGTCGAAGAGAATCAAGGCTATTGGATCCATAAGAAAATCCATGGCCAATGGTACACCTTTTTTTTTTTTTCATTTTTACCTATTCTACCATTCTATCATTTTTATCTTTCCTTAAAAAAACCACCCCCAACGCCCATGGTCCCCCTGCCGCGGGCTCTTCCGCTCCAACGGTTTGCCGTTTGTTTGTAGCACCTTCAATCAATAGAACGAGATGCATGTCGACGCTGGTGAGGCTTTTTGGCCGAAATAAATCAAAGCACAATCTTTACAGCTTTGGAGCTTCTGGTCGCCAAACACAGGCCAAATATTGATGGCCATCTTGATGCAACAGTCGTCAGAAGGAGCTTTCGTGGGAGTGTTTTCAACGGGAACAATGACAGCTCACACACGGGCCAGATAGTTACAACGAAAGAGGCAATAAACACAAGGTCACCATCGACCAAATAAGCCAAGCTCAATGACTCAGACTTTGAGCCCCGCACCACCATTTTCCACCTCCTCCAATCAAAGAAGAGGGAAACTAAAAAGATACAGGCAGGCACCGGGAGAAACAGGGAGTGAGATAACTTTTCTAAAGAATCATATTTAGCTCTGCCCGGGAGCGACGCCGGTGAAGACGCCGTGCGTCTCCACCGTCGATCATCCCGGGAATCGACGGTGAAGACGCACGGCATCTCCACCGGGCGGAGCTAAAATTTTTCTTTTCTAAACCCTACTCCCTCATGGTTGAGGCGGAGCACGGTCTTCAAGTTTGACCGAGCGACCAACACGGAGACCTGGTGTTGGGGGTTTTACCCTCACAAGCGTGAGCAGAGATGGCCCCCACAAAGATGCCCCGACAACTTGCTACATCGGTGTGAATAATATTGATAAGTTGTATATAAGCTAATAAAAAAATTTATTTTTTAAATTAATTTTTAGATTAAGAGAGACCCGTAATACCTATTACATATTTTTTGGAGGCCCAAGAAACTCAACAGTGATATGAAAGTTTGGTTCAGAAAGAAATGGGAGGGCACAAAGCCCCTAGCAAAGAGGAGCACGAGCTCTTTGGCTAGCTTGTTGGATAGTAATATATTGGATAAGCCCCCAACAAAGAGGAGCACGAGCTCTGGCTAGCTTGTTGGATAGTAATGTATTGGATGTCAATAGAGGTGCTCTTTGGCTAGCTTGTTGGACAGTAATGTATTGGATATCAATAGAGGTGGAAGGCCGTGGCTAAGTGCCACCAAAGTCGATGGCGACGACCGCACCGCATCTTGCGGTGGAGGAGGCGGTTGCTTGTATGATGTTTTGTTGGTTCTTTCTTTTGAGAAGGAAAGATGCAAAAGATAAAGGTAGAATAAGTAAAAATGAAAAGACAATGCATATTATGGATGATGGATGTTTCATACCCATTTAACGGTCAACATTTTCTTTGATGAGCGCATCCACACTTTATATGTGTGGTGAAGTAAGGAAAAAATTTCTAGGGAAGAAACTTGAAAAACAAGTTCTTTTAAAAATAAAAAGCATGTCAATGGAAGCTTTTGTAAGTTCTTGAAATAAATTGACTAGCAGGCCAAGTTTGACTCTCACATTTTTTCTATGTTTTTGTTGGGTTTATCCCACATCGGTCGTAGATAATGTTGGTGACTTTTATATAGATTAATGAGAAAACTTTATTTCTTAAGTTAATTTTTGGATTAAAAAAGGTCCGTGATTTTATTGCAAGTCCTTTTGAGGGCCCAAAACCCCGTGATACTTATTGCAAGTCCCTTAAAGGGGCCCAAAACCCCCAACAAGTGGTATCAGAGCAAGAGCAAGAGCCAGGTTGGAAGAACCCAAGAGCCAAAGCTAGATTGGAAGAACCTGAAGTCATGTCTTTTCCTCACAACCGACAAGAGTCAGGTTAGAAGAACCTAAAGTCATGTCTTCTCCTCATAGCAAACACATGCACCAGTCATGTCTTCTCCTCATAACAAACACATGCACCACCTCCAGTTAGAGGTTGAGGTATTCCTAAGAGGTTGAGGGTCACATGCACCACCTCCAGTTAGAGGTTGAGGTATTCCCGAGAGGTTGAGGGTCACATGCACCACCTCCAGTTAGAGGTTGAGGGTATTCCTAATTAGAGTGTGTTCTAGTTAGAAGTTGGGTATTCCTAATTGGAGTATGTTCCAGTTAGAGGTTGCAGTAAATATAGATTTTCTCCCACATGCACCACCACCAATGGTGATCCTGTCCCACATGCACCACCTCCAGTTAGAGGTTAAGGGTATTCCTAATTAAAGTGTGTTTCATTTAAAAGTTGGGTATTCCTAATTAGAGTGTGTTCCAGTTAGAGGTTACAGCAGATATATATTTTCTCCCATATGCACCACCAATGGTAACCCTGTACCACATGCACCACCTCAAGTTAGAGGATAAGGTTATGGTGACCCTATCCCACATGCACCACCTCTAGTTAGAGGTTGAGGGTATTCTTAACTGGAGTGTATTCCAGTTAGAGATTGCGGCAGATATAGACAGGATCACCATTGGTGGTGCACGTGGGAGAAAAAAGAGAAATTGTATGTGGGAGAAAAAAAAGGGAAATTGTTCATTGTGAGGAGAAGACATGAGTGTGGGTTCTTCGATAAGACCAACAGTAGTATCAAAGCTTAGTTGGGGCCCAAAGGGCCCAACAAGTGGTATTAGAGCTAGGTTTAAGCTGGGTTTGTCTACGCTTATTATTGTTGTTTCCTTTATAGGTTCCATTTGATGATTTGATGGGAGTTTGTCAAGTGGGTGCCATCTAATTTAAAGGTAGTTTGTCAGACGATGATAGTTTCGGGGACACTCGATGCAGAAGGGGAGTTGTTGAGTTTATTCCACATCAGTCGTGGATGACATTGGGCACTTGTATATAAGCTAATGGAAAAACCTTATTCTTTAAGTTAACTTTTGAATTAAGAGATGTCCATGATACTTATTGCATGTCTCTTTGGGCCTAACAGTGGTATCAGAGCTTGGTAGGGGCCTGAAGGACCCAATCGTTTTGTGTTTTCCCCACGTTGTTCGTTTATAGTTTGAAGATTCTAGAATTTATCTATTTTTAGAGCATTTTCAAACTAGTTATTGTCTGCATGCATTATATTAACATATAATTTTCAAATATTTGCTATTTGTATATTTGACCATTATTTAGTGATTTGAATTTTTACAAAAATTTAAATTGATTTAGAATATAATACACTTGTATTAAGAGTATGCTATAACAATTATTTATAATACTTGATTTGTACTATAATATTATTTTTATAGCATCATTTGTTTATTTTTAAAAAATTAATATACTATTATTTATTAATTACGCAATTAATGTTGCTCATACCATATATATATATATATAGTCTTATTGTGCTATGCTGCATGCATTGATGCAGCGCAGCAAAACGAGTCACTGGATCAAATCCAGTGCTTTATTCCCCCCTTGTCCCCCGTCACAGCGGCCGGGCCCGCCCCCTACCACCACTAGCCACCCCCCTCCCCTCGGCCTTCCTGCCCCTATTGCCAAACCCCGTCCCCCACCCCCAACCACTTTTGCTGCGTCAACAACGACACTGGTCGGTGGTGGTGTTGACTAGCTGTAACACCCCAAATCCGGTCCACACTCGTGAACCGAACCGGCATGTTACAGGCCCCGGTTAGGTCGGCTAACCCGAACCTAACTCATGCGGATCCAATCTCGGCGTCTTAAGATGTAGATACGACTTGTCATGCATGGATAAATTCATAAAACCCTAACATGATACTACATGGATGACATGCAACCTAAACTTCACACTAACACAATTACAATCAAAATTAGTAAAAATTATAAAATAAAAGGGACAGAATTTCCCCTAAAAGTGCGATTAGGGTCCACCCTGTCAAAATAATATATACAAGTATATAAGCATATATCAACAATTTCATTACACACAATCTGATATACTATAAGCTCATTCTGGAACTTGGGTCCTAACCCATCATACTTTTGCTGCGCTACTCTGATCATTTCATTTCATGTCATTGTCATGCATCAAACATTTAATCATGTCATTCACCAAAACAATAACATAATAATACAATATTAAACATTCAGAAATCTAACATGTGTGTGCACAAGACCTCATTGCTCCTCCGTCCGAGCTGGCTCATCCATCTTGTGCTTATCACCTACATATATATAAGAAAAACGTCAGTAACAAGCGTTACTGGTCCGGAAAATAAAATAACTATAACAAACTGGCTATGAGAGCAAACTCTCATCTGAAAGAAAACATCATACTCCACGTGAACACTCTGAAGGGCACTACTGAGGAGCCACTGGGCTGCAGACCCGGTAGCATCCCGAACTTACTGCTCTGCTGCTGGTACTGTGCTACTCTCAGCACTTCTTTTTCAGTACTTCTCATGAAACTTTATCCTAAGCCCTCTCCTTACCTCCATATTTCTCCTGGCCTTGAGCACGAAGGCCGAGTACTCTCAGGCAGTCGCCTTTAGTACCCTTTGAACCACAAGTCCGGACATGCGCTGTACTAAACAGTACCCGTAAACCTCCACGTTCTCCGGGTGTGAGGAACTCAAACGCGGAGTTGTCAGGATCCCTCGGGAATGGAACAGTCCGCTGGCACTAATCCAGAGCCCGCTTTGACTGTCACGGCATCCTCTGCATGGTACGTGCAGTCGGTTTCTCCATCTCTCGTCTCACTGAAAACTCGATAAAACTATATATATAGGCCTGGGAAGGGATTTATATAATAGGCCCGAAGGCAACTTGTGGTGGATCTTGTTTTCGAAATCATCCTCGAGGGATCTCATCCTCGAGGGGTTATTAATCCGGAAAATATTCGGTTAAATGACCCGAGTTAAGTGGGATCCAATAAAACACCACTTAACCCGTCCTGCAAATAATAACATAAACATACAATAGAAAAGCGTAAAACAAGACGAGTCCTAAACGGACCTGGTAGAAGCTCCGAGCGTGTCATCGCGCCTAGGCGGCGAGCTCCTATTCCGTACCTACACATCAAAACTAAATACTAACGCCCGCTAACTAAATGATGCATCAAACTCAACACAATTAAACACAGAATCATCATCAAAATAACCATCAAATAATTATAAGAGTAAATAATCCTAACTCAACTACTCATACCATATTTTATTCTGTTCTTCTAAGTTGCATCATACTAGATTAACATGTTCATACACAATTCATCTCATTAGATCACTTCATTAACTAATAATCTCATCATGCACAATTATCATGCTCAATTTACTTACTTCATTAAACCACTTAACCTCCATAAACTATCAATCACATCATGTAACTTATCACTTTATTTGTAATTAAGCATTAATCACATCAATAATTAGTCCTAGCATGCTGTGCTAACAATAATCAATTTTAAATAAATCAATCGGAGGTAATTATACCTCACATCGTCGGCAATCGGCGACGGCTAGGGTTCCGTCGCGCGTCTCGGAGCTCGAATTCGGCGCTCCTCGGCGTCCGACGTTCGATCGGGCTCCACTGGGTGAGCCCCGCGGAAGATCCGGTGGATTCCGGCAAATCCCAGAAATTCCGATTTTTCCGGCGGTTTTCCGGCGACTTCCGGTGGTTTTCCGGCGACAATCGCCGGCAGCATCTATTGGTCGGAAAGGGGTCGTGTTGGGTACCCTCGGAACCGGCTCGGCGGCCCCGACTCATCTATGACCTCAGCGTGGCCAATGGAGGCGGCGGCTCGCCGGAAAACGGCAAAACAGAGGCCGGCCGTGGTGGTTGCTAGATCCGGCCGGCCACGGCGGCGACGGCCTCCGCTCCGGTCAAGAAGCGTCACTAGGTGGTCGAGGGTGCTGAGGCGACCATCTGATCGTGGTGGCGATGCTCGCCGGCGGCGGAATCGGCGACGCGACCGAAATGTAGCCGCGGCGCTAGGTGGCCCGATTCCGACGTTGCGGCGGCCTGGCAGCGGCCGGGGCTGGTCGGGGTGGCACGGCGACGCCGTGGCGGAGCTGGGCGGCGACGATCGGCGGCCGGGCGGCGCCGACAGCGGCGGCGGCGACGCTGCACAGTGGCGGCGTCGGGGTTTGGGCGTGGGGAGAAAATGGCGTCGTGGAGAAGAAGGGTTGGGTGGCAAACTTGTAATTAAGACTTGACTCGTCTCCGGCTCGAGTCAAGTATCATAACTAACTCGTATTAAATCCTAAAAAATTTCATAAAAATCGGGAAAAATCCCGTAAAATCAAACAACAACAAAAAAAATTATAATGATATGCTCTAGAACTATCAACCCACCCAAACTGCCCGAACGCGTCCTAACGCGGTAAACGGCCTAAAACTAATTCTACGATCTACTATATAAAAAAATAAAAAAAATCACTGGCATACTCTCATATATTCTGATAACTCATTCTGTTCTGCTGTGTTCCTGACGTTATCATCATATACTTGGGTACGCATGACCCTCATAGCTCATACACGCGACCGACGTCGGCTCGGTACACGTGTCCTGAAACTGACTCAACTCGAAAAAATAACGGTCGACCCGACCGGTTCTAAATATAAAACCCTAACTCGAATCGTGGGTTTTACAATCTTCCCTCCTTATAAAAATTTCGTCCTCGAAATTTTAACTCAAGGAGGTTCTGCTGAACTACTACCTGGATGCTAGATACACACCTGTTGTATCCTCTACTCTTTGATAGCCATATACATCCTCACTGACTGTAGTGGTGCCGACGTGGCGAGTCATGCTAGTGATGCTGACCATCTCAAACATTCTGGATTCTATACTTCCTGCGTCTGTTCTGACATTATCATTATCCTTCTCTTCTGTTCTGATCCCTACTGCTAACTCGGCGGAAAAACCTAGATCACCCCTAAGGGCCTACTAGGTTGGTCAAGCAAATACTCTGGAGTATCGCAAGGTTCTAATCTGGGCTATGTCTAGAAAACTACGCCGAGGGTAAGACCTACCTGCTAACATCTACCCATGTCCCTCTAATCCTCATCTGTGAACAGTCACCTACATGTACTCGCAGGAACTCTACTCTAGGTCCTACAGTCACCTCAAGGCCTGCTATGAGTCTCCTGCTAAGTACGGTGGATACCCTAATGAGCTACACGGCTCACTGTCGCCAGTCTAGATATAACTCTCAGGTGTCCCGGTATAAGGAACTGGACCGCTCACGGAGTCCTAGTTGATTCGGTCCTGAGTCAATATCTCACTCTGTTCTATATGAGAACAAGGATAGCTGCTATGATGCTAATGTATACTATGGCTCCGGTGGCTATCTACACAACCACTAGGTACAACTCTGTGACGGGATGGTCGCGAGAACACCTGTACATACACAGTGTCTCAAGGAGTATGACAACATACTCTGCATAGGGCTGTAGCATCTTCATCTGGTCTGTGGGACGCGCTCTGATCAATGTATACTCATCTCAATCATCTGGGGAAACTGATAGTAAAAACTGATACAAACGGGTGAGTGGAAATCCTCAAGTAAAAAAACTCCACTCTGTCTAATATCTCTGGGTTATAAGAAGGGAGGCTGAATCTCGTGGAAAGTAGTCACACTGCTCAAGAACTCTCAATAGGGGACATCTCATCCTCACATATGGTATCTGATGCACGGTAAACAGGGAATCCTGGGACCTGTGGGTTAGAGGCCCACACGCTTCTACTGCACAACTCTTATCTATGGTAAGGTTAAGGTCTCATGCAAATGGCAGGGAATAAAATCCCTATGTAACATAATGGGTGGCCCAAAATATTGGTAGGTCTGTGGACTTGTCTCTAAGATCACCACAATTCACTATGCCACAGGTGATCAAGCTGTGGAATAGTCAATCAATGACGAATCTCAAAAACGGCTCCTAATTAGCTCTAGTTTAATCAGCTAACAGTAGGCACGTGTTTCTCGATACCGTACTAGTCACGCACTTCTAAACGGGCGGGGCTCAAACGACCCAAAGAACCACTGTCTCCCCTCAAGTCTACGGGGACTTATAGTGAGGTTTGACGCATGTCTCGTCCGCTCTTCGGTGGTGTGTGACCTGCCGTCCCGTACCGATTTGTAGTACTAATCTCAACTCACATGACTACTACCGCTGTGGTAGACTCTCAAGCAAGGCTATAAATAAAGATGAGCATACACTGATATACTCCATCTGGTCCACTCTCATGTTGGGGTGAAATCCTCCTCGGAAGATCGATCTGCAAACATCTACCTATACTGTAGACCCTAATCAGTACCATAGAGGTACCTCTATACTCGGGCAAGGCTCAATCCTATGGTTCAAGGTGAGAACCTAATCGTGCTGGCGAAACACAAGGAAATCAATCTCTCTCTGAAAGACCCTTCCTCACTAACCCTCTATCCATGCCCCATACTAAGTCAACCTCCTATCGCTGGCTGGTCAATCGCTAAATGGGTTAAACTACGCGTATGATCATCTACTAACCATCTGATCTATGTATGCTGGTTGTGACCCATGGATCATGCAGTCTACACAATCTGATCATTGTGACCGTCTCATCTGGAGGTCACTCTGTCATGTTCCGTGACTTTGTCCATACGCATCCCTATGAGACTGTAACTAACAGTGTCTGATGGGGACATCTTGCAATATTTATCTGACCCAATGATGTTAGGTCAAGACAATGATTGCAAGAGAACTGTGAAGTGGGATCCTATGCCATCTCATCCAAATAACCTCCGTTTTCCTTAACTCTTTTCTATTCTGCTGACTTCACTGTAACTATTCCTTGTTCCTCAACTCTAGTCCTACTAAACCTTAACTAATCTACTCGGTCGGTGGATGAGCAATACACGGACGGCGGTAGTGCAGCTTCGGTCGGTGGTGGTACATCTCGAACGACGGTTGTGCACTCGGCGGTAGTTGTGTGACTCGGTCGGCGGTCGTGCAACTCGGTCGGTGGTTGGGCAACTCGGTCGGTGGTTGCGCACTCGGTCGGTGGTTGCGCACTCGGTCGGTGGTTGCGCACTCGGTCGGTGGTTGTGCACTCGGTCGGTGGTTGTGCACTCGGTCGGTGGTGGTGTACTCGGTCGGCGGTTGTGCAACTCTGTCGGTGATAATTCTATCTAGATGCTAAATTCTGATCTGGATCATATACATCATAAATCCACTCTACTATCTCTAACATATCTTGGCTGCTAACAACTAGGCTCAGGTTGTCCAACCATACGTGTCTAATCCAGAGGGGTTTGGATCATGTGCTGACGCATATGATGGTAAATCTATACTGAACTCACTGTAATCTCTTCAATCTGGAGTGGCTACTTTCATCAGTGCTGACTGGCCTTCAATAGTAATCCTGATCTTTTCCTCATCATATCGAGACCTCTGTCTGGTAAAGTGAAGCCAAAACTGCTACCAGCAGGTCATAAACTAATGGAGGAGGGGATGTGGTGAAGTACCCATTAGACTGCCGATCCACCTCGCTACTCATCCTCATTCATCACTATCTTCTGGAAGTGGTCCATCTCATGTATCAACTAGCTTACTGATATCTCTATACTTCAAGTTCCTTCCCACTATGTACACCACGTACAATGGAACAGGACTAATGTGGTGACATGAAAAATATGGATACCTGGTCAACATCCAATTCATCCAAATCTCTTGTGCGATGGACAGAACTAGTGGGTCTTTAAGCCCATCATGACAAGCCTGTCAGATTCCTACTGACGGCTACTAACATCTAAATCTGGTATAAGATGGGAACTCATACCCATTCTACCCCTACTAGCACTACACATATCTTGCTCACATCTAACGTACCAACTGTCTGCTATCATCCCATAGAAATGACCTGTCAACTCAACTAAGGTCAGTTCCACATAATTTCGATCTAGTCCTGAATACACTATTATCCAAACAATTTGTGAAGAAAATCTGCATGTAAAGAAAATATACAAAACATACCTGCCAGCTGGACTCGGAGCAGTCTTTGCACACACATCACCTATAAAAGTATCATACATCTTAATCGGCCGAGAGTGGCTCTGATACCAATCTTGTAACACCCCAAATCCGGTCCACACTCGTGAACCGAACCGGCATGTTACAGGCCCCGGTTAAGTCGGCTAACCCGAACCTAACTCATGCGGATCCAATCTCGGCGTCTTAAGATGTAGATACGACTTGTCATGCATGGATAAATTCATAAAACCCTAACATGATACTACATGGATGACATGCAACCTAAACTTCACACTAACACAATTACAATCAAAATTAGTAAAAATTATAAAATAAAAGGGACAGAATTTCCCTAAAAGTGCGATTAGGGTCCACCCTGTCAAAATAATATATACAAGTATATAAGCATATATCAACAATTTCATTACACACAATCTGATATACTATAAGCTCATTCTGGAACTTGGGTCCTAACCCATCATACTTTTGCTGCGCTACTCTGATCATTTCATTTCATGTCATTGTCATGCATCAAACATTTAATCATGTCATTCACCAAAACAATAACATAATAATACAATATTAAACATTCAGAAATCTAACATGTGTGTGCACAAGACCTCATTGCTCCTCCGTCCGAGCTGGCTCATCCATCTTGTGCTTATCACCTACATATATATAAGAAAAACGTCAGTAACAAGCGTTACTGGTCCGGAAAATAAAATAACTATAACAAACTGGCTATGAGAGCAAACTCTCATCTGAAAGAAAACATCATACTCCACGTGAACACTCTGAAGGGCACTACTGAGGAGCCACTGGGCTGCAGACCCGGTAGCATCCCGAACTTACTGCTCTGCTGCTGGTACTGTGCTACTCTCAGCACTTCTTTTTCAGTACTTCTCATGAAACTTTATCCTAAGCCCTCTCCTTACCTCCATATTTCTCCTGGCCTTGAGCACGAAGGCCGAGTACTCTCAGGCAGTCGCCTTTAGTACCCTTTGAACCACAAGTCCGGACATGCGCTGTACTAAACAGTACCCGTAAACCTCCACGTTCTCCGGGTGTGAGGAACTCAAACGCGGAGTTGTCAGGATCCCTCGGGAATGGAACAGTCCGCTGGCACTAATCCAGAGCCCGCTTTGACTGTCACGGCATCCTCTGCATGGTACGTGCAGTCGGTTTCTCCATCTCTCGTCTCACTGAAAACTCGATAAAACTATATATATAGGCCTGGGAAGGGATTTATATAATAGGCCCGAAGGCAACTTGTGGTGGATCTTGTTTTCGAAATCATCCTCGAGGGATCTCATCCTCGAGGGGTTATTAATCCGGAAAATATTCGGTTAAATGACCCGAGTTAAGTGGGATCCAATAAAACACCACTTAACCCGTCCTGCAAATAATAACATAAACATACAATAGAAAAGCGTAAAACAAGACGAGTCCTAAACGGACCTGGTAGAAGCTCCGAGCGTGTCATCGCGCCTAGGCGGCGAGCTCCTATTCCGTACCTACACATCAAAACTAAATACTAACGCCCGCTAACTAAATGATGCATCAAACTCAACACAATTAAACACAGAATCATCATCAAAATAACCATCAAATAATTATAAGAGTAAATAATCCTAACTCAACTACTCATACCATATTTTATTCTGTTCTTCTAAGTTGCATCATACTAGATTAACATGTTCATACACAATTCATCTCATTAGATCACTTCATTAACTAATAATCTCATCATGCACAATTATCATGCTCAATTTACTTACTTCATTAAACCACTTAACCTCCATAAACTATCAATCACATCATGTAACTTATCACTTTATTTGTAATTAAGCATTAATCACATCAATAATTAGTCCTAGCATGCTGTGCTAACAATAATCAATTTTAAATAAATCAATCGGAGGTAATTATACCTCACATCGTCGGCAATCGGCGACGGCTAGGGTTCCGTCGCGCGTCTCGGAGCTCGAATTCGGCGCTCCTCGGCGTCCGACGTTCGATCGGGCTCCACTGGGTGAGCCCCGCGGAAGATCCGGTGGATTCCGGCAAATCCCAGAAATTCCGATTTTTCCGGCGGTTTTCCGGCGACTTCCGGTGGTTTTCCGGCGACAATCGCCGGCAGCATCTATTGGTCGGAAAGGGGTCGTGTTGGGTACCCTCGGAACCGGCTCGGCGGCCCCGACTCATCTATGACCTCAGCGTGGCCAATGGAGGCGGCGGCTCGCCGGAAAACGGCAAAACAGAGGCCGGCCGTGGTGGTTGCTAGATCCGGCCGGCCACGGCGGCGACGGCCTCCGCTCCGGTCAAGAAGCGTCACTAGGTGGTCGAGGGTGCTGAGGCGACCATCTGATCGTGGTGGCGATGCTCGCCGGCGGCGGAATCGGCGACGCGACCGAAATGTAGCCGCGGCGCTAGGTGGCCCGATTCCGACGTTGCGGCGGCCTGGCAGCGGCCGGGGCTGGTCGGGGTGGCACGGCGACGCCGTGGCGGAGCTGGGCGGCGACGATCGGCGGCCGGGCGGCGCCGACAGCGGCGGCGGCGACGCTGCACAGTGGCGGCGTCGGGGTTTGGGCGTGGGGAGAAAATGGCGTCGTGGAGAAGAAGGGTTGGGTGGCAAACTTGTAATTAAGACTTGACTCGTCTCCGGCTCGAGTCAAGTATCATAACTAACTCGTATTAAATCCTAAAAAATTTCATAAAAATCGGGAAAAATCCCGTAAAATCAAACAACAACAAAAAAAATTATAATGATATGCTCTAGAACTATCAACCCACCCAAACTGCCCGAACGCGTCCTAACGCGGTAAACGGCCTAAAACTAATTCTACGATCTACTATATAAAAAAATAAAAAAATCACTGGCATACTCTCATATATTCTGATAACTCATTCTGTTCTGCTGTGTTCCTGACGTTATCATCATATACTTGGGTACGCATGACCCTCATAGCTCATACACGCGACCGACGTCGGCTCGGTACACGTGTCCTGAAACTGACTCAACTCGAAAAAATAACGGTCGACCCGACCGGTTCTAAATATAAAACCCTAACTCGAATCGTGGGTTTTACACTAGCAGCGGGTGACGTGCGGCGAAGTCGCCAACAGTCGGGTGGTGCGATAAGGGAAGACCGAGTCATTGGAAGAAGGAAATAGGGAAGGGTAGTTATGTAATAGAAACTTAACTCACTCCCAACTTGAATCAAAAATACGAAATACATCCTGAAAAATATAAAGAATATAGTAAAATATGATATAATAAAATAATTAAGTTTTAATAGATTATTTTATTTTATGGTATTTTATTCTAATTTTTCATATTTTTGGAGATGTATTTTATAATATTTACTCGAGTACGGAAGGAAATGGGTAGAGGTAGTTTTATAATAAAAATTTGACTCGCTCCCGACTCGATTTAATAATACGAAATACATCTAAATAAAAATAAAAATATAGTAAAATATGATCAAATATGAAATACATCCCGAAATGGACAATCAATATTATGAAATATATCTCAAAAAATATAAAAAATAAAATAAAACATCATAATATAAAATAATCAATTAGAACTCGATTATTTTTTTTATCATATTTTACTGTATTTTTTATATTTTTTGAGTTATATTTTATATTATTGTCTCAAGTCGGGAATTAGTCAAATATTTACTACGAAACTACCCCTACCCATTTCCATCTCCCATGTTTTTCTTCATCAATGACTCTGTTTTCCCTTGCCACATCACCCAATTGTCGGTGACCTCACAGTTGACCAGTGTCATCGCTAGCGCGGTAAAACCCAAGGGGTAACACGGGGGTGGCCGCGGCTGCAAGCTGGGGGAGCGAGAGCTATGGCTAGGTGGGAAGAAACGAGAGCCTCTAGATCAATTGATCCAGTAGCTCTCGTTGGGTGCGCTGTAGCGCACCAAAAAAATATTCCTCTCTCTCTCTCTCTCATATATATATATATATATATATATATATATATATCTATATATCTCTCGCAATTCAGCCAATATATAATGAAGTTTGAAGGAGTCGGATACGTTACACGTCTGATATGATCGTTTATCTTCCCAAAACTATGTTCTCCTCTTGTTTGACCATTTTAAGAATTTTTGAGAACGAAAAAATTCAGATTTATTCTAGTGATGATCAAATCTTCCATCCTTACACTTATTCTATCCATTTTTGGCCAAGTTTCATTATTCTTTTATAATTTACAGAATAAAAAAGAAACAAATGATTTGTCATTTATATTTCTCTCATACTTCATATGTATTCTTTATTTTTACCAACACTTATCAACTCTTTTATTATTCATGCATCTTCTATATTTTTTGTAAGGGCGACAATAATTATTTTATTTTATTTTCCCAAACAAAGCAAAGCAAAATCATCTTGTTTATTTGAAGCCACGGGTGTTTGAGGAAGAAAACTATGACTCCACTAGTGATGCATCATTAAAAAATTAAAAGGCTGTCGTACCTTAGTTAATATTGAAGCAATGTTATTGTAACATGAGTGCAATGACGTGAACTTTGAAAATGTGAAGATCTTACATAAACAGTAGAGGTTTTTGATCATGTGATGCTTTGCTTTCATTCTAGTTTTCTCCTTCCATTGTATATTTGGAGAAGTGCACAACCTTAAAACCTTTAATGTTAACGGTGTTTCAATAGAGCCTGGGTGGCCTGTGCTGCAGCAGAGCTACATTGACTGTGCTTGAATTTGAATCTAGTCATCGACAAAACATATGACGGTTAAAAAGCAACCGGAAGACCAACATAGTACAAAATTGTTATTGAACCTCTATTCTCCATCTCCCTCCCCTTCGCCGCCCTGCCGCCACACCTCCCGCCGCCTCACCATGGTCTGCATCCCCCTCCTCGCGGGCATCATGGAGCTCGGCTCCACCGACCTCATCTTCCAGAGCTCCGATCACACTTTGACGTTGCTGACTACCCCACCCCCATTGACACCACGCTGCCGACGATGCTCGCCTACTTCGACAACATGCATCGCCTCCACTCCGCCGCCGCACCTTTACTTGTTGAGGGTGGCCAAGGCCGACGACATTGGTCTTTTGGAGTGGGAGAGGGTGTACCTTGACAGGCGTTGTGCTTCTCGACATTGCCTTTGTAATCATGGTTTGTTCTCTTGTTTTCTTCCTTTTTGCTTAAGACTTTACTAAAGTTTGGGTTTTCTTCCCCCTGTTTTGAGACAGGTCATTGATAGAATGCTCTGTTGCTTCTAGCTCGTAGTGGTTGTTGTTTATTTTCAATTAATAGTGGCACCAGATTGGCAATCATATGGTTGATTTGGAATGGAAATCAATTTTTGAGGTGTTATTAAGATTGGTAGGACTTTGCTAGATGCCTGGCACTTGTTTGTTGGATTGCCAAAGAAGTGAATGCTACAAATCCTATGAATAATTTAGTTGATTGAATTTTGTTGATATATAAATTTTCAGTTGTGTATATAACCGGCTAGGAGGACAAGCTTAGCTTACCCTATTGATTGAATAGAACATGTTTGTATTTGATGAACTGGTTCACTGATGGAATGTATGCGGTCCTTTTACTTCTACT
Source organism: Piper betle (assembly GCA_033002965.1). NCBI lineage: Eukaryota > Viridiplantae > Streptophyta > Magnoliopsida > Piperales > Piperaceae > Piper > Piper betle. Next base: position 35,745 of record JAURVB010014295.1, on the reverse strand, counting down.
TTCCCACTAGTTTAGTTTGAACGAGCTACCTCCATTTTAGTAAAAAATCAGCTCCTCATTGGTAACCATCCAATCAATTTTCTATCCTTTATAGGTCTTTAACCACACCTTGTTAAGATGCTGCGAAGTTGTTATAATGTTTATGCATTCCTGGAACACAATTTATCTTGTGACAAATGTAGTTGATTGAAATTTTATTTTTTCAAAAGCTCATAAGCCATTCATGTATACGACCAACCAGGAAGGAAAAGAGTAGCTTATCACCGTGACCAAGTAGGAATTGTTTGTGTTTGTTTATAGGCTTTCTATTAGGAACATGACAGACCATATTGGAAACAAAAGATGGAGGCGCCACCTGGGTTTCTAGGTCCATTCCTTCTGCTGAAGATGAAGACTTTAATTACAGGTTCAACTGTATTGGCTTCAAAGGAAAGGAAGGTTGGCTTGTGGGAAAGCCAACAATTTTGTTATATACATCAGATGCTGGTGAGAGCTAGGAGAGGATACCACTGAGTGCTCAGCTTCCTCGTGACATGGTAAGCATACCCCTTTCTAAAACTACCAACATTTTACAATCATGCTTCCAATGGACTAGTTTAATACCATCATCTGTAGTGTTTTGTTTGAGTGATTTTACTCGAGATGAGTGCATTGTGCCTTACTTGATGCATCTGTATTTAACATTTGCCTTTGAAGACAAAAATTTTAGTTCAAATTGATTTTTGAAGAAGCTTTGCATACATTTTTTAAACCATTTCCTAAATTTCTGCTGCTTATCTTATTTAGTTTTAGAAATACATTCATAATCCGTATGTTAAAGTTTATCAAGTGTTTCTCTTGTAAATTTCCCTATTGCTTTCATTTTGAATGTGTTGTATATATGATGTGAAACCTTTGGAATGGCATTAACCTTTTTTTAATGACTTAAATTGTTGTGGATCTTTAACTCAAAATTGGCAGAGCACTCAAGATAATTTAGGATGATGGTTTAAATCCATCAAGATCCTACGTAGTCAATATTTGATGAAAATTTGAGATGCTATAATTATGTAAATAGACAAGATAAGTATGATATATCATGGTTATGTTCCAAGTGACATAAATATGATCTTAAAAATAATATAAATAGACAAAAATTTATTGTCATATACTTTGGTAATGTCATGAATATAGTAGAAGAAAATGAATTATCAGAGTGTATGGGAGTATGTTAAGTTTATTTTTTCAAATGTATAGTGGATCGTAGAATTAGTTTTACATCGTTTATCGCATTAAGATGTGTTATTTATTATTTTTTGGTGGGTTAATAAGTCAAGAACATGTTATTTTATTTTATTGACCATTTTTTTATTATAATTATTTTATATCTTTTTTAAAAATTTATTTCGTAATATTGATTCGAGTTTAGAGCGAGTTAAGTTTTTATTATGAATTATTATTACTATATATATATATTTATATTTATTTATTTTGTAATATTGACTTAAGTCAGGAACGAGTCAAGTTTTTATTACGAAATTATTATATATATATATATATATTAAATTTATTTCGTAATATTGACTTGAGTTGGGATTGAGTTAAGTTTTTATTACAAAATTACCATCACCCATTCGTCCCCCCTTTGTTTTGTCGTGCCACCCCACCACAGGTGACTTGCTGTCGCCAGTGATATAGCCACCTCACCACCGTCATCAAGTCTGGCATCCCCTCTTACATCCTCTCCCACCTTCTTGCCTTCTCTGCAACCGCTCGCTTCATCTCCACTACTGATGTTGACGCCGCCAACATCAACAACCTCCTCCACCCCCTCTCCCCAATGGCGACGGTGAGATCCGTGCAATCGTTGACAAGATCCGGGCCAAGAGCCCTCGTTCGTGCATTGTGCGATAAAGATCTGGTAGGAAACAGAGGATTTCGGCTAGAGGAAGCCACACCAATTGTTGATGCAAATGGGCCACAGCCGGCATTGAGCTTGTTGTAGACGATGAGGTTGAGCTTCGACTCAACTATGAAATGGTCCGACAGTCCTGGGTTGAATTTGCCGGCGGGAAATAGAGAATTGTGGTTGGCGGCGTCAAAAAAAGCTTAGCTTTGATCGAGACGATGGCAATGGTGGACTAGCCAGCAACTGTCTCCTCACCGGACTCCCAAGCCGATGTCTCCTGCCTTCACCCCGTCAGCTGTGTTGCGTAGCATCCCGAGAGAAACAGAGGAAGCAAAACAAATCCTCTACTTCGTCGTCGTCGTAGCAACTGCCGACGCTGTACTCCATGGCGGCCTTCACTAGACTCTCATGCCAACACTTCCACCTTCATCCCGTTGTGGCTGTATACTGTGTACTATGTGGGAAGAATGCCTGGTTGTGTGTTGCGCGGCGTTGCAGGAGATACTGGCAACGCTTGGGCGAGGTTATTTTGCAGCCGTTGGATAGAATCCAACGACTCTAATCAAACTGCAGCACAGAAACCTTATATCCTTCAATAATATAAGAGGAAAATACATGTTTTAAAGATTTTATTTTTGGATCGGCAGTTTTTTAGAGGACTGCTTGATTTTGACTTGGGTATGACTAGATATTTTATATTTTATTAGTACAACAAAAATAATGTTTATTATCGTGATATAAAGTGAATATTCATTCTAGTTTAAGTTTGTTAACATATTAAACAATTTGAATATTAGGTATTTTACAATTTTAATTTTGCTTTAGTTAAAGTTGTTAATATTTTTGTTTTTTATAAGCCTCACATATAAGATCATATGTGAGATGTAGAAGTTATATTATTCCACTCTTGTATGAAATTTAACTTATTATCTATTGACGTTTAGGTAGAAAAATTAAATTAAAATTGATATATTATTTAATATTTTTGACAAAATATTATTCTTATATTTATTACTTGTGCGTTACATACCAATTTGATACGCTTCGGGTTGCCGATACTTACTGGATTTTCCAAGGTCCAATACATATCTAACATGATCGGGATACCCTCGAGACAATATTCATCAATTTATTAATCTAAGAAATGTAATTAATTTAAAAATCGATAAACTTAAAATAGGGTCAGGTTTTGATTTAGATTTTTTACTAGTATTTTTAATAATAAAATAATAAAATTATAACCGATGATCAAGGCAAGAGGAGTCTTCATCTATCATAACTTCTCCTTCATATATAGGGAAAAAATATTACTGTGACGGCTAATAAACCAAAATCTGAAAACAACATCTCATGACAATGAAGTTGGTATGCTTATGATTCCCAAGGCAGAACTTCAAAGTCAATCTGCTTGAAACATAATCTCCAAAAAGAGAACATTGACTTGTGTCTGCCAGTTTGAAGATTGTAACAGTTAATCGGAAACTCAAATTGTCCTGCTTTTCCCGTATGTTTAGATTTTTAGTCGCTTCACAAATATTATGTTGAGATTATTTAACTGATTAAGGACTTGAATTGTTTTTAATAACATTAAACATAATTTAAATTAGCTTTAACCGACAAGTTATTCTACTAATTTCAATAATCAATGCTCAATAAATCATGGAGAAATACATTTATAATCCTTAGTAAATTTTCTATTTAATTTTTTTGTAATAATCTTCAATTCAATAGTTATTATTACAAAATATATCATTATTGAACATTTTTTATAAAGTCTAATATATGCCCCTCTGGAGTTTAAATCATGCCAAGTGCCCCTTTTTATTTGTCATAAGAATATTTTTATAATTTACAATTAATAGGCCATGATGCACGAATCGGCTGATTTAAATCGGATCGGCATCACGCTGATCCGATTTCGGTCGGCCCCGAATCGGCCGATTTAAATCGGAATCGGTTTTTTATAAAATTATTAAAATACCCTAGGTATGATTTTTATTAAATTATTTACGCATTGGTAAAATGGTAATTTGGATTTTAAAAACCTAAAATTAAACCCGCTCCCCCCACGCCGCCACGCGCCGCGTTTCCGCCCTCCGCCGTGCTCCCCGACTCCGGGCTCGCGCCAACTGGGCTACCGACCTCTCTGACCGGGCTGCCGACATCCTCCGACATTGCCGCCGCGAGACTCACCGCCGACCGGGCTAGCGGCGGGGGTAAAGAGTGGCATTCTCGTAATTAAAAGTTGACTCGAGTCTAACTTGAGTCAAAAATAATAATTAATTCTAAATAATTTTAAAAAAATCTTAAAAAATATTTAAAAATATCAGAAACTATAATACACAGAATAATATCAAAATCACATCAATACCCAATTTTAATATATTTATATTATAAATTGTCAAATTATTATATATGACCGATTAAATTAATTTGGACCGATTCAACTGAACCGATTCTTGGCCGATTCAGACCGATTCCGATTCCGATTCCGACTTTATGGAAAACCGATTCCGATTCCAATTCCGATTCATGCAACCATGTTAATAGGTAGTTATTAAAAAAAATACTTGACATATTTTAAACTCCTGAACTCTTTTTTTTACTGCTCGGCTGACTGAACTCCATGCCCCGGCCTACCCGATGTTTTGATGTTTTACTTAACTCGAGGCTGTATATTTTACGATTCAAAAGATCCTTATATTCTAGAGGTTTTCGTCAAATTAACGAATCAGGGTATACTTATGTATCATTTACATGCGAATGGCATTCACCCTTAATTTGATTTTTCTTTAATTCTTGAACTAACTTTGATCTTCCTTCGACACTCGACCCGAACCGAACCATTTTGTCCCTGTCAATATGATAAACATAAAAATATTTCAAGTTTTACAATTGAGTTTTCTATCAATCCATGGTCATGATCACTGTTGCACGAATCGGCCGATTCCGTGCGGAATCGGCCGATTTAAATCGGATTGGCGTGATGCCGATCCAATTTTGGGGCCGACTCGGTTGGCCCCGAATCGGCCTCGGAATCGGCCAATTTAAATCGGAATCGGTTTTTAATGAAATTACTAAAATACCCTAGGTATGATTTTTATTAAATTATTTAAGCATGGGTAAAATGGTAATTTGGATTTTAAAAACCTAAAATCAAACCCGCTCCCCCCACGCCGTCGCCGCTCGTCCGCCCGCCGCCGCCCCGTTTCCGCCCTCCGCGGTGCTCCCCGACTCCGGGCTCGCCGCCGACCAGGCTACCGACCTCGCCGCCGACCTCGCAACGTCGCCGCCGAAGTGTGGTCGGACCGAATCGGGCTGTGACGCACGAATCGCCGCGACTCGCCGCCGCTATGGGCTGCCTCGCCGCCGGCTGCGGGCCGCTGACTGTTCGTCTGACCGGGCTGCCGACATCGCCGCCGCGAGACTCGCCGCCGACCGGGCCGGCGGCGGCAGGGTAAAAGTGGCATTCTCGTAATTAAAAGTTGACTCGAGTCTAACTCGAGTCAAAAATAATAATTACTTCTAAATAATTTTAAAAAAATCTTAAAAAATATTTAAAAATATCAAAAACTATAATACACAGAATAATATCAAAATAACATCAATACCCAGTTTTAATATATTTATATTATAAATTGTCAAATTATTATATATGACCGATTAAATTAATTTGGACCGATTCAACTGAACCGATTCTTGGCCGATTCAGACCGATTCTGATTCCGATTCCGACTCCCTGGAAAACCGATTCTTATTCCGATTCCGATTCATGCAACCATGGTCATGATTAGTCGTCCATGGCCAACAGAGGCCAGATTGGGCACATGTAGATGGCCACCCTTGGCGCCCTTGGCTACAAGTGAGCGACCAAATTTGGTTGTCTAATGTCCTTAGTTGGCCGATGGCCATTTAAAAAAATTAATTAAATTGGATGGCAATTTTGTCATTTTTAAAAAATTTCCCTTTTTTTATTATTAGTTTTAATTCTTCTATCACTAGGTAATAAAAAAATCTTTCCTTTTCTAATAAACAGCTCTTGCATTTCAATAATATTTTTCCACCAAAAAGAAAAAATAATATTTAAAATTACTCGCAAGTACGAAAGTTAGATATAATTACGGAAAGTTGCTTAAATTGTCCCAATTAAGTAAAAATTAGTGCTTATTTTAAAGAAGTTCCGGATAATATAATTTATATATTTTTTTATAAGTGAATCTTTTGGGCTATAATTGAAGTATTTTCTTTGAGGTATCCTGCATGGTTCTAAATGGCACATTTTAATATTTCAACCTAGTGCCCGTTTTAATTTGTTGATCTTCTTTTAGCATGCAGCCTGGAAAGTTATCATCGTCTACTACAACAAAGAAAGTGTTTATCTAAAAAATAAAATGTTTATTAAGTTATAGTTATTTTTTGACCGGTTTCCAAGAACGACTTAAATGGACATTAGATTTCTTTTATTTCCTTTTTTTGACGGCAAAATGTGCCCCGTGTAGAATTACAAAAGTATTTGCTATCGCTGATGGTATGTTTATACCTAATTCAATGATTAAGCAAAGCTGAACCGAAACTAGGCCAGTTGATTACGGATGCCTGTCATTAAGGGAATTTGAGTAATTCAATTTCTTTGTTATTGAACAATTTTAAGTAGGTTAAAATATGCACATTCATTCAAGTTTAGACGGGAAAATCTGGACATGAATAACCTGTAAATATTTCAATCAAATAAAGTACACAAACTTAGGCGCGTTAAAATATTAGAGTTTTTATGAAAAATAATTTCCAACATTTATTATGAATGTGACTTGGAGGACAACTATTTATGAAATAATGGATTTTTTTAATGATTGTCTTTACCTAAGGTTGGTATTATAATTTTTAACATTTAGCTTGACTTTAATAAACTGAATTAAATAATATATTACCATTGATGCCGCCCACCCGCCAATGCGCTAGTGTTTTTTTATATATCATTGTCTCTTTTTCAACATTAAAAATCCTTTTTCTTATAGATAATATTTTCTATTCCATCTAATTTAATAAATATTTTTTCATTAAAAAAGTTTAAACTTTTTTTTTCAAAGCTAAAGCTAAGGTTCATAAAAAATTCATACTTGAAACTGTTCATGGCAAAATGTAATCAGGTGGACCGGTCTACATTTAAAAACTACTCGACCAAATATGTAACTTGACTTGGCTAGTAATGTATTTGTAGCAGTCCTGCTGTTCTCCATAAAGCACAAAAATTGATCAAATAATCCCAATGCCCAAACCCCTCTCTACACTCCTGAGAATTCAGACTAAAACGAATACAAACAAAATTTCTATTTTTTGCTCCGGAAGTAGAAATTCAAAGAAAATACAAACAATCTTTTTCATTTGTTCTCTTGCGAGCAAATCTTTTTTTCTTTTTTCTTTTTTGTTTCCTCAACAAAAAAATGTAAGCCAACTTGTTAGCGCAAAAAGGGTAACAAACAGATACTACCGATTTGTGTGCATGGACCAACATATGCACAACCTGGTGCTTGCCCCTTGGCAATGTTGCTCGGCACGTTTCCTGAGATCTGTGTCCCTGCCATTCAACCCATTTTTACTTCTATTTATGGGATTCGCCAATATTCTGAATAGATACATTCTTAATTTCGTTCCTATTAAAAAATATTTTGTATAAAAAATTTGACATTTTCTCCAATTAAAATGTAGCTCAAGATGATTTACTACCACATTAATAAATATTTAGTCTAATTATAAACTATATCTCACAAAATCAAAGAGATCACGTCGATGCTGAGAAATTTGTGCTCTGCGGACATCGGTAGGCTCGCCAAGTTATATTTTTTAATGAATTCAACTAAATAAAATAGAGCTTTTTTATTTTGTATTATAATCGAATGAATAAGTAAATATTAGGTATTTTCTTTATCCTTTAGAAAGTAAAACATTTATGATGAAAAAAATTATTTATATTGGCAATTACCTACTCCTCTAATAACCTTAATTGTTAATCTTAATGCCTTTATCACATTAATTGTTAGTCTTAATGTCTTTGTCACATTTTCAAAAAAATGTCACGTAATAAGCAATTTCCAATAATTCCATAGCAACTATTCATTTTAACTACTTGTTTTGAAAACAAATAAATTGATTTATTATATATACATAACAATTAAGGCCAACAAAAAGCAAAAGAGTTGGTCGTTCGTGGTCGGCACGGCCAGTTAGTGGCATTTTTTCTTGAAAAATAATAGATCTGGGCCGTTTTTATAATCGTATAGCCTAGATCAAATTTTAGTTTTTTTTTAAATGCCTCTCATATATATATATATATATATATATATATGGAGAAAGGGTATTGCACAACCACCTTGGTTGTGCTTCACTTTGTCCCAGCCGTTGGATCACGATCCAATAATTGGAAAATAAACTCCACAATCCCCCCCCGTGTCCAAAAACCCTCCTCCCACCCCCTGTCGCATGCCGCGTCTGACCGCCCCTCATCCCACCCCCGCACGTCCCAACCAGCCCTCAGTCGCACGCCACGCCGCTCGTCCCCCCCCCCCCCATTGCCGTGCCCCCGCCGGCTCCCTCCCCCTGGTTTTGTGGTGCAAAAACCCCGTGGTTTTGGCTCACCACCTTGGGTCACCCGGGGAAGAGTTGGGAACAGAGGGCGGCTTGGGGCGGGAGGGGGGGTTGTGACGGAGGGCGGTGGCGGGGGGCCAGGGTGATGTTGCCGAACGGGGTGGCAGGCGGCGGGTGGCAGCGAGGGAGCTGGTTGGGCGATCGTGCGGGTGGGCAGGTGGACAGGCTAGCGGTTTGGACACGGACAAGCGGGCGGGCTGGTGAGGTGAGGTTTGGGAGGGTGAATCTGGGCCAGATGTAACAGGTGCAGAAAACACTTTCTGCTCCTGTTGCAGAAAAACTTTTTTCTATATATATATATATAGGGGGGAAGCTGTGATGGAGCACAACCATCTTGGTTGTGCTTCATCTTTCTAGCCGTTGGATTAAATCCAACGGCTAGAAATTAATTTCCCACCCCCCAACCCCTAATTCTGGCACCCTCTTCCCCTGCGCGTCCCCTCTGCTCCCGCCTGCCCACCTCTCCTGCCCGCCATCTGTCGTGTCAACCCCCCCTATTTTGGCACGCCGGACCCCCCACCACCCCCCACGTCCGGCAGGCCCTCGTCCTGCCCCCCATTGCATGCCGCTTCCGCCTGGCCTTCATCCCCCCAGGGTCGCACGCCACGCCGCTCATCCCCCTCCCCCCCCAACGGCGCACCCCGGCCGGCTCCCTCGCCACACCTCCCCCCCCACTTGTTTTGCTGTGCAGAATCGCCCCTGGTTTTGGCTCACCACCTCAGGTCACCAAGGGAAGAGTCAGAAAGGTGGTTGGTGGAGCTCATCGCTATGGTTGGTGGTCGGCAGCGATGTGTGTAAGGTGGGTAGCCAGGCGGGCAGGCGGACAGGCGAGCGGGCGGGCGGTGGCGGGGCTGTAGTGGCTTGGGCTGGGCGAGGTCGTCAAACGAGGTGGCGGGCAAGGGGGTTGCGACGGCGAGTGGCGGTGACGGAGCCTATTGGGCGGGGGGGGGGCCACGCCCCTTCGCAACCCTGCCCAGGCCCCCTTCCACACCCACTCCCACACCCGCGCCCATGCTCGAGCCACCCTTTGCCTCACCCACGCCTACAGTGCCACCACCCTTGCTCCTCAGCCATGCTCCCGCCCCCGCCCACACCAGACACACGGTTACCATTCCTCCTTGTTGTGCCCACACTTATAAGTATGGGCACAACGGAGGTCATCGGCAATGTGGATGGGGCGTGAGTGCATGAGTGTGGCGGTGCATAAGGAAGTAGGTGCGTGGGATGGTTCAATCATAAGGATGGAGGCGGCGGAAAATAATGGCGGGAAAGAAGCGACCGCCAAGGAAGAGGCAACGAGGGATGAAGAGGTGTGGAGGTGAAGTGGTGCTTTTTTAAGACCTGCAAATTAGGGGCGACCACAAAAATTTTCATGCTTTCGCCCCCGACTAGCCTAACCCTGTTAAAAAACGTGTTTGTTTTTATTTTTTTCGAAACATAAAAATAAACATTTGCATTTGTGGCTCCTTCCTCGTCGTCACTTCTCCTCTCCCACGGCCGGCGCAGCAAGCGGCGGCAATGAAGGCGGCCACGGGGGCGGTTGTGGCGGGGATGACGTCGCCGAGAGACCTTGCTCTGCAGTCGGCGAGGGCCTCCCCTTTGGCACTTTATGGTGGTTCGTCTACGCCAGCGTCTCCTGCTTCCTCGTCCTCTTCGCCGGCATCATGTCCGGCCTCACCCTCGGCCTCGTCGACCTCGGGATCCTCCAACGTAGCGGCTTCCCCCTCGATAAGAAGCAGGCAGACGCAGGTCCGTCTCTCTACACCCTCACCCTGCTTTCTCTCTCAAACCTCGCGTTTTCAATACTCTACTTGCATGCATAGGTCGAGTCCGATTAATACTCGTGATCGGTGATCGTTAGTGGTTGATTTCGATGGCGTTTCTTTTTTGTGCTGAGAAATTGGCCTGGACGAACTTCTTTTTTTCCTCGGATTGTAATGCTGTTCTGTGATCTTGTGACTTGGCTGGATTGTTCTCTTATCATCGACTTCATGGACATGCAAATTTTTCGACATTGTACCTTTGTAAAGCATGAAATTTTGGTGTTGTTGCTCATCATGGGGAAAATAAAAAAATTGTACGTTCAAGTTGCAGTATTACGAGTTTTGCTGCTGTATTAGAAAATGCCATTACTATCGAACTTCTACAACTTTTGCTATTGAGGGTTGCTATTTTCCTGGTAGAAATTAGAACAGGACTATGACCAGCATAATCATCCGCGGAAGCCTGCTTCCTCTTGCATTTATTGGATTTCCCCTGATTTTCTTTTTTCAGCTGCTATCCTTCCAGTCGTTCAGAAACAACGTCAGCTTTTAGTGACCCTGCTTCTATGCAATGCCTGCGCAATGGTGGTTTCTTAAAGCTTTTTTAAATCTATGATTTATTTTTTTTAAAAATATAAAAATTTACAATTGACTTCAAGATATATATTCCCGTTTTTCATGTGTGTTTCATCATTTTAATCGTTATGATCATGATTTGTCACCTATTTTAAGCTATATGGAATCATCAGGATTTATGCCAATAATTGGTCATTGTTAGATTGACTCCGCCATGCATTGCTAGTCCCTACCTTGTGCAAAGGAGGAGGGTTGGCATCAAGAAGGGTATACAGGCATCATAAATTTTGCCATCTGTTATATTCGATTTTAATTCAACGGCCACTCATGCTATGTTCTATTTTAATACATAGGCCAATCATGCTATTGCACAAGGAACGTCAGTTTACTGTTTTACTTTCCCAATTTACCTTATGGTTCTGTGAAGAATGACTTACTTGAAAAATGTCTACATGGGATTCTTATATGAACATTTGTTGGATTCTCATATGGGAGAAGATAGCTGTAATGCTCGGTTATGTGGCTTCACGGTTGGTGCTTTCAAGTCAGTTCCTTGTTCATGCATTTTGATTTTGATCATGTTTCATCATTCATGCAGGCCCTTCCTTTGTGCCTTGACTCCTCTTGTTGCAATTTTACTGTCCGTTACCTTTGTGCTAACTTTTGGAGAGGTATGTTGCTGAAAATACGGTACTTCTTGAAATAGCGTTACATATTCCGTCAAATGAAAATGTTTATTTGGTTTTTTTTCTTTCTTTCTGGTAGATTTTGCCGCAGGCCATATGTTCAAGATATGGGCTAGCAGTTGGCGCACATTTTGTTTGGCTTGTTAGGATTTTGATAGTAGTATGTTATCCTCTAGCTTTTACCATCGGGAAGATTTCTGATGATTTCTTGAATATATTTGGGTAGATTGTCTTTTAAGGCATACAATAGTCTGCATACAGGTTATCCAGGGTGCTCTATTATAGAAACATGGGTGAATAATTATTTACTGAACAATTTAGAAATCTGTACACTTCTTTTATGAGCTTTCAAATTTTTCTAATTTTCTAGCTAACTCATTAGACATGATGAGCCTTTGATACGACTGAACATTGGTTTGACTTGCTCTATACAGATTCTAATGCAAAGTTTCATACTGAAAATAACATAAAAAGCAATCTTTACTTTCTAATATCAATGATTTTTTATTTCTTTATTCGTTAATTTTAATTTCATCCTTTTCATCTGCATGGATTATCTGGAATTTAAATGAATGCATTTTTACGAATTCTGTCATAATATTTTCATTCCTGAGTGCAAATAATGTTAGAAGTTACTGTTTTTATTGAACTTATTTGTGTATTATCACATAAGGTATTATCAAATTTATCTGATTTGCTGTTTTTATATAACCGGATTTGTGCATGGTCTGCTTGTAGGTTCTTGTCCTGTTTTTTTATATTGAATTGAAAAGTTAACTTCGATAGTTCGACTTCCAAAGTTATAAAGGAGAATCATAGCCTTTTTTTTTAAAAAAAAGATGGTTGGACACTTGCCGAAAAGCTCAAGTTTTTAGAAAAGGGAACCATTTAATAACACCTTAACACTACCCTACATGTGCAGCAACTTTTCACAGGTCAGCATGTGCACAAGCGTAAGCCCAATATTTATTGGTCAAATGAGGCAAATTAATAATTCTTCGGGCATATGCATCCTGATGAATTCCATACCCTTTGGCTTGATACTTAGATGGTCTAACCACTTTGCCTAAAAGTTCAAGCTGTTAATTGTAATAACCCTAATTTAATCCCATATCTAACACCTCTTCGGGTAAGATTCGATATATTAGTAGAGATGTGCGTATTGATCTTCAATTTGGCTAATTAACTTTCAAAGGAATGGTTTAGGCTCATCATGTTGTACTTAGGCTAGTCGTTGCAGTTAGTATTAGAGCCGACCTGAGATTGTATTAGATGGTGGGCTAGACTAAACATTGACTAGGGAGTTAGACATGGGCCGAGAAAAAAGAATTTTGAGGATGAAATTTCTTAAAGGTGGGTGGATTGTAATAATCCTAATTTAGTTTCATATCCAATACGTCTTGGAGTAAGATCTAGTGTATTAGTGGAGGTGTGCATCTTGATATTCAACTTGGTTAATCAACTTTTGAAGGGATGACTTAGACCCATCATGTTGCATTTTGGCCAAGTCATTATAGTAATTTTACCATCTAGTTATCAATTTCAACAAGTTTTGCCATTAAAGCACAAGAAAAGATAGTATTTTCCATAACTTACTACATGGATTAATCTATTATGCTAAATCAATCTCATTACTTGTACAACTTTATAAAAACTTAATACATTTATTAATCTACACAAAATCAACATGTTTTAAAGAAAAATTAAAAGCATTAATGATAGAACAATCAAACAGGAAGAACTACATATAATTCAGCATCCTTTCCATACAAAGCACATGTACAATAAAATCAATATCCCAGAACTTATTGAACAACACAAATTTACATCAAAATATAACAAATCACATATTCTTTCTGCCAATAATTCATCAAAATTCATATAAAAATCATTTAAAATATATGTATACATGATCTACACACAAATCTAACATGATATGATGATATGAGGAAGAAATAAGATAGAAAAGAGGGAGAACTCACCAAGCCCTAAGCCTCCTAGCCTCGCCTCCCTTCCTTCCAAAAGTAGATGTCAATAAGAAAGGAGAGAGAGTCAATTTCTCTCTTGGTTTTTTATAGAGATTGATTTATCCTAATAGGGTAATTTATATAAGAGGTGCGCCAATCTCCTAATAACGCCTTAAATAAGAGTCTTAAGTCTCCTAAAACACAATCCCAAACCTCCCAATTCTCCACAATTCATCACATTAAGATGTCTCTATTTTATAGATTTGTAAAAGGTCAATTCTACCCCTCCATGTCAAAATTTACTAACCTGGTTATAAAGTCAAATCTACCCCCCCATTTAGTATTTATTTAAAGATCTTTGATGTCCGGAAGTAGTTGTTTTTCTGCCACTGATTGGCTATCTTGTTGCTAATGTGATTAATCTCGTCACCCAGTTTATGCCCTTCAATTTTCTTTGCATATTTTTTCTGTGTAATTAGCTTCAGACTTACTTTTGAGACTTTCTTTGTTCCAATAATATTGAAACCATTGGTAAGATTCTGAAACTAAGAATAAAGATGAAAAGCAGATTTAGCCAGGCCTTTATAGTCTGCATTCGGCTTCTTATAAGCTTACTTATTCCCTGTCTCAAGTAATCTGTCTAGGTGCAGTCGGTGCAGTTTTTTGGGGTCAGCTTCGCATATAAGAATCCAAACTAAACTCTGGCCATGATTTGATTCGTTAAGATACTAACTAATTAATTGTATTGCTTCTGTTTTGAGAGAATCTTTTAACAAGTATGAGTGATTTCAGCTTCTAGATTGTCTATTGGGCCACAATGACTCTGCATTGTTCAGGCGTGCACAGCTGAAGGCTCTTGTTTCCATTCATAGCAAAGAGGTTCTTTCTCAATTTCTTCTGTATTTTGATTAACTTGTGCAATCCTGTTGTTTATTTCTTTTCATTACGCTAGGCTGGCAAAGGTGGAGAGCTTACTCATGATGAAACAACTATTATTAGTGGAGCTCTTGATTTGACTGAGAAGGTAAGAACAACAATTAGATCAATGTTGCTAAATGTATTAAGCATTTGTATATTCGTTTTTTTACCTTTATTCTTGGCTTGATTGTATGGATATTGTTTCTAAAGCATTTATTAATATTCTTTGATATGGGTAATGCACATAAATTAAGTTGGAATTATATCAAGCAAGCTGAAGTAATTTTGCTAGTTCTACAATTCATTCTGTACTAATCTCACATAGAGTTTGTTTTAGATACTAAGACTCACTAATCTCATTGGGGAAAGTGTTACATGTATTTCTTAATCGTCTCACCCTAGTATTCTTTGTTTCTCTAAAAATTACTATAGAAGTAAATCTTATGATCCGCAAATGAAGTCTCTGCCTTAACCACCACCCCTGTGACAATACACTAACAAGAAAAATATGTTGAATTCTGAGTTCAATCAAATAATTGTGTTCATTATTGGTCACATAAAGTAATGTCCCTTGGTCAATAATCATGGCTTTTATCTGATGACACCTATTCTGTAAATTGGATAACATGTGAGGGCTTTTATGTTAAACTTCAATCTTAGTTTTCTTTCTTATGATGGTTGCATCATGAAGGGCATCTAACATAAGGTTCTGTCATTGATTAAATGTGTAAAAAATCAATTCACTGATATAAAATTCACACTACTGACCCCACCCCAAGGTTGTGAAGGATGATGATGCAAAATTTTTTTTGCATTTTGTTCTATGTCAATAATATTATACAGTTGGTCTCAAGACTAGAAAAATGAGGGGATGGCATTAGCAATGGCATCTAGCTGGAAATCTTTTCTTTTTTTCTTTTTTGAATTCATATGGGAATATAGGCTCTTGCCTTTGATGCCAATTATTTGCTAATAAGAGGAAGAAGAACAAGGTATTTGTGTAAACTTCCATTATTTTTCTTATCCTGGTGAATTCATGTGCTCAGACAGCTCAGGCGGCAATGACACCAATCGAATCTACATTTTCACTGGATGTTAACTCAAAGTTAGATTGGTAAGCTACTTATGTTATATGATCACTTTTACTTAGTTTAATCCGTATGGTGTCATTCACCTTACATGAATTTTGGGCTTCGATAATCAAGTTCTCAAGGTATATCAAAATGAAGGATGGTTTGTTGATTGATGAGCACTTTGACTGCTATGATGCATTCATGAACTGTTTTTTATCTGAAATTGCATGTAAATTGTATAGTTTGATTGTCTAGTTTCTTCAATGTGTAGCAAACATATCTCTTCATAACAAGGACTGGAATTTGGACAGATGTTTATAAGATTTAGAATAGAAAACACGAGGTATCATGTTCATTGTTGTACCACCAATGACAAAAACTACAATCTTATAGGGTGTTTGGTTTCATCTTTTTTTTCTTTGATTTCTCAATAAATTTTGATAACAAAAAAATTTTCAAAAAAAAATTCAGAAGAATTATTTTATCTGCAACACATGTTAAAATTGTGTTTGGCATAAAAGTTTTTAACCCCTCTTTCCTTCTGGCAAAGAAATAAGATGAAATAAGATGAAAGAGATGGTGACATGAAGAAATAAGACGGAGTCTAGGGAGAAGAAGAGAAGAGAAGAAGGGAAGGAAGCGTTAGAGAGGGCGTTTTTTTTATAAAAAAATCCGACACTTGTTTTCTTTTTTCTCACATTTTCTTCATAGAGGCTCTCACTTTTTTATTTGACATATGCTCCACCAAACACCTTTATGCCACCTTTTTGTTTTTTTTCTACTAAAAAAAATGCTTAAAAAACGAAACCAAACACCCTATTAGCCATGTTTCAGGCTTTCAGGAGAATGCAAATAAAAATTTGAGGGGAAAGGCTTTTACATTGGAAAGTTTTAAATTTAAGTGCAAGGGTAAAATCACTTATAGTAGATAATGGGTATAGATGATGATTATGAGTTTTTTATGAGTAATTGGTGTCTTTTTTATTACCCACCTTTCATTAAACCAGGGAAGCAATTGGTTAAATTCTTGCTCGTGGCCATAGTTGTGTGCCTGTCTATGCTGGAATTCCAAAGAATATCATTGGTCTTTTGCTTGTGTGTATTATGCTAAAGTTAAAATTTTGATTGTTGTGCTTATTCATTTGCTGCCCTGAAGAATGCGAGCATGCACTCTCCTTTTGTAATTTGAATAATTTTTGTTGAGAAGAAAAATTCTCATGTTTGAATTCTGCTATTAGGTTAAGAGCCTTCTTACTGTTAGAGCAGAAACGGAGACCCTGGTTAGTGCTGTTTCAATTCGTAGGATTCCACCGTCTGATCATTGGCTTTTTGTCCTTTATTTTACCTGCTTCAGAAAGGAATTTTACCTTACACGTGTTTTTTCCTCTTGTTTAGTGTTCCTGCAGACATGTCGTTGTATGATATACTTAATGAGTTTCAAAAAGGTAGCAGTCATATGGCTGCTGTGGTGAAAGCTAAAAGGAAAGTTCAGAATCCAATCTCTCTATGTGGTGAAGAAAAAATCGAAGAGACTAAAATAGTAGGTGGCTCAGTCTCTACTCTAACAACACCTTTGCTGCAGGAAGAAAAATTTGAAAGCTGCATTGTTGACACCGAGAAGGGGACTAAGCAGCACATTGATGGAGATAAGCAGACCTCTTTATTGCAGAATGACTCAGCAAACAAACACGTGGCTGATGTTGTAGAAGATATAGACGATGGGGAGGTCATTGGAATAATTATCCTGGAAGATGTTTTTGAGGAACTCCTTCAAGTGAGTGAGTTCATTTCTAAACAATTATTGTATTTATTATCCTTCTCAATTACCTCTACTCACAAAATGACGCGATGGTCAGGAGGAAAGTGTTGATGAAACTGACGAATATGTCGACGTTCACAAGAGGTATGGATATCTATGTTCTTCACTCTAGTTTCTTAGATTAGTAATAGTTGGAGGAAGCTTCTTCAATGGGGAACATCCTTGGATTAAACTTCCTTTCAGAGTTTGTACATTTATTTTAATCTAATATTTTTTAAAAGTGTGTATCAACCTACATATACAAAAAATATTGTGAGTTCAGCTTTGAAGTGATTATAGATTCCATAGATTTATGTTTATCATTGTAATGGCTATGCTTTCTCAACTTAAAGTATGGCTATCCAT
Source organism: Piper betle (assembly GCA_033002965.1). Lineage (NCBI taxonomy): Eukaryota > Viridiplantae > Streptophyta > Magnoliopsida > Piperales > Piperaceae > Piper > Piper betle. Next base: position 18,068 of record JAURVB010014295.1, on the reverse strand, counting down.
TGATGTAATGTAATGATATTCATAGGATAAGAGTGGCTGCTGCAGGTGCTTCTTCTTTCATAGCCAGGGCTCCATCAGTTAGGAGGTTAACTGGTCAAAAGGTGAGAACAACCTTCTTTATAACTGTTCAATTTTTTGAACAATTGTATTTTTTTCGCTTTATTTAGTCCTGGTTAGCTTTAGTTATAGAAGATAAAATAAATCAAAAAATACAGACCTGGCTAATATTCACCATCTGTTCCATTCCTGTTAGGGGGGTCAGAATCGACCAGCCACAATTTCAAATTCTGTGAGAACCCAAGTAAGCATTCCAGAGTCTTTGATTGAGGCCAGATAATAGAAAGGCGGTTGAGGAATTTTTGTTTTGCCAAAAAAAGACCAAAGGCTGCTATGAGTATTTTTGAGTATGACAGAAATAATAGACGGATGGCCGAAATGTATCCGGCCCAGAGGGTTTTTGTTCTTTCCTTTCTCTGTTGTCTATTCTTTGATGAATATAATATGATATATAGAGGTAACCGAGAAGCATCCTGATTTGAGTGTTGGAGAAAAATGTGTAAATATGCCTGCTCTTGTACATATTACTTTTGTTATCACCCTTTGTCTTGTATTCTTACAGTCAAAATGGTTTGCCTCTGGAATGCGCACTTTGGTTCAAGTTACATGCTTTTATACATTTACCTTTACTACCTGGAAAAAACTATTGGTGTGAGTTGCCTGTGTTAATTGTATTGCTGATAGTTTTTGAAATCTGGATTGTTCATGTATTGCAATCAGAATTGGCATGTGGGAAATTACTTGTTGATTCCGAAGGGTGCAGCCTGTTGCATGTACCCAGATCTCGTAGCACAGGAAAAAGGATTTTTTCAGAACCCAGCCATCTCAGGCCCTCCCGAATGATTTCGAACCACTCTTTTTTAATGGAATCCAACTGGCTCCCTGTATGCGAGACAACGGAGCTACAGTGTCTGTTTTTTTGTTTCTTCTTTCATGCTTGTTGGGCATTTCTTGCCTCTTTTTATCACTTAGCATTAATCTGGAAACCGTGCTAGATGATAACCCAGTTTTGTATTGTCCTGGGCGACGGGATGAACGCATGTCCTCGTAAATTGCATTGTGCCTATTTGAGCTCCAGATGAATTGAGTGTGAATCTAGGCGAAGTTGAATTGATCATCTTGAAGGTCAAGTCTATTTGTTTGGAATGAAAAAAATATATATGATATAAAAATTTTGAAATAATAAATGCTGTCGTTGTTATATTTAATGTTTTTTAAATAAAAATATAAATTAAGTATAATTACGTCGAAGAAAGTACCAAATAATGTGACTTATTAATGTGGCCTTTAAAATTTCTATTTTTTCTTACCAGTAAATTTTTTGTTGTAGAAGAGCTCCTAGGTTGGCCACTCGAAGGTTATAATAATTAATATATACACAAAGTACAGTATAAAAATATGTTTTGAACATTATAATGTATATATACTAATTTTAATAAATTTGGCCATTAAAATTTTTTTATCATTATCATTTATATTTCTTTTGTACTAACAAAACTAAGCGTAAGGATGAGTCCCAAGAATCATCTCTCGTCAAAATGCAAACATTGCAAACTGAAGAAACAAACTGGTAGTTGTGACGGGAATGGTATACATCAAATGCCGACGCAAATAGCGCTAGGCAAATCACAGATCGATTCAATAACTGATACATAATGTCCATTAATTTGTGGTCAGTTGAAACTTTTTTAATAACTTATCAGTAGTTCCCATGTCCACGGCATCGATTTTATTTCATCAGTTCTCTTACAGAAAGCTAATAATTCTTTAGTTAACATGATACACACAAGTTGTCTCAGATTTTCTTCCTGCAAAAATGAGGCAAACTAGATCTGGCATCAAGATTGTTGAAATCAGAAGACTAGAGCCGGCAAGCTCATGAAAGCCAGCAAACTCATCTTCTCACTTCCATGTGACGACATTATCGTCATCTGAGCCACGCATACATTGCACGTCCACTTCTATGCGAAGCTTCATTGCTTCAGATCCCGGGGCCTGCCTTTTCAGGTTTCTTCAATCATGCCAACAGAGCAGCAAGACAGTGCACCTCCATATGATGTAAAGCCGAGCCCTTCGCTCCCTAGCAATCTTGGAACACCGTTGCCATGGCCGAAGCTTCATGCTCCTCGGTGATAACAGCTGCGCGGCCATATTGATGAAGTCGAACCCAATACAAAACACAAACAAAACGCACGACCCAACTGGCAACACAAAGCAAATGTACTTGTTCTTGCTAGCCTTACCCTCGTCGTTGAAGAGCTCCAATTGAGCTTGCTTACATATAGGAAAAGGCAACGGGTGTTCTGTGCTAAGAGGGAGGGATATGGGCTGAGCTTTTCAGAAATCTTGGCACCTGGATTGGCCCCATATGAGTGTGAAATGTCATGTTTCTGATCTGCACACTTGCTTCCTGTGTCAAATTGCCCTGCCCCCATTGACGACCAAGCCTTATCGTCTATGCCTCTTTCGTGGGTCCTCGCTTTTAGTTCACATCCACACAGCAGATATATTATCTAGTTTGGTTGGTCGTGTAGAAATTAAATATATATAATAAAATATAAATAAAATAAAATTTTATTTTGTATCTGAGGGACAAAAATCATCACGTTCACAAGTCAGTACTTTACTAAAAATAAATTTACGTTTTACGACCTATTATCCTTCTCTTTACAAATATCCTTTTTTTTTATTGACGTGAGAGAGAAAATATAATATTTATTGGTTTTTTATTATTATTTCAAACTAATTAATAGAAATAATATTATGAGATAATATTTAATTAATTTATATTAAATCAAAATTAATTTCTTTATTGATTTGGTGAATCAAACTCTACTAAAAAATACACAACAGGTTGAAATAAATTGATCAAATGATTCTAGCAAACCACGTTCTATGGATGATAAAAAATTGAGTGAGGAATGGATCTGGGGAACAAAGAACCCTACTGTATCTAATCCTCTCGATCTAGCGGGTGGAAAGCTGGCTGATGTGTGCACGAATGTCTCAAAGATAAACAGCTGCTGTTCAAGCCGACAGGCTTAATGTTTGTGGCCACTAAAAATCATATACAAGACATGGATGTGATGTGAGTAGTCAATTTTTTTTCTTCTAAAGAAAATCTGCTTAAACAGCTTTTTTTATCGGATGTCTCGGAAGTAACACTCATATTATTATAACATGTGGGGGTGTTAAGAGTTATCATGGCATGAAAGGTTTGGCAGTTGATGTTCGTTGTAGAGCTTGTACAGAATTCACATTTCCTAATTAATGAATTCTCAACGAGATTAAGAAGCCCCATTTCCCTGATTCCAGAATTAAAGGTATATTATTATTGGACCAAGAGCGTAATGTGATATTTTTTTCTTTTTTTCTTTTTAAAGTTAATGAGATTTTATTAATTACTGTAGACGATGAATCATACTATAGTACTGATGAGAAACGAAAAAATAAATGGAAAAAAACTACGGTCATATTCCCTCCTTGATTTTATTAATCGCTATAGCCAACTACACCATAGATATTTTCTTCATAGCTTCTTTTAGTCAAAGCAATTTTCCAAAGCAAGGCAAATGGTTTCCAAGGGTCGATACTTGATAGTTGATATACACTATTCGGCAATTAAATATTTTGGCAATTTACTTAGTTTATTTGCGCGGGAAGTAGAGCACTAACTACGCAGATTGCAGTTCGCATCTGATCATCCCTTACTGCATTTATGCCCCCAACCATTACGTCTAGCACACAGGCGTGCCATATTAACGTACAGAGTAAAAAAGAAAGAAGAAGAAGAAAGCTGTTTATGATATACATATTTGTATACATGGAACATGGATGATGCCGATCAAGCATAAACAAGAAAGGAAAAGAGTCGACAACAAAACTAGCCACCGATTTACAAGGTGACATACATAGATTATACATCATCTTCCAAAAATTCCTAGTTAAACCCGCTCATACTTGTGCCAACACAGCAGCATTGAGATACAAATTCTCATAATATACAGCTTCCCCCATAGCTGCCTTGCCCTTCTCCTCCACTTCCCAAGCCTGCTTCTAGCTGCACCCATACTGCAACAGTACTATATATTGCAGCTTCCTTCGAATACTTCAAAAATACGTACTACAACGTCGTCTGATCAAAACCCATCTCTTGAACAAATGGGGAAAGCAATAGCTGCATATATATACCATACGAAGAGCATGGTAAGGCCCAATTTGTCTCCTCTACTCCCAGTTTCAGACTTGGAGTGGCCCCAAGTTGCCGGCCATGGTAGATAGCTCCGGTGACGGGACCAGTTCACATGAACCTCCTCTGGTTGCAAGCTTTTGGGAGCAGTTTGGCTGTTTCTTCATTGAAAAAAGGTTATCGGAGCGGCCGCTTTAAAACCGTTTTGGGGACATGCTTGAGTTCATCCATCTCTCCATCTCTACATGACTTGTCCCCCATGGCTAGCTTGACCCCAACTGCCCACGTTGGGAAGGAGGGAAATTCCACATTCGGGGTCCCAACCCACGTGTGACTCACAAGCCCTTGTCTAGACTTGATTGATGCCCCGGTTTATCTTGTCAAAGTCGTACTCCGGAGACCCGGACATCGTCACTCGTTCATAAAAGCTTTCTTTCCTTGTTATTGTCATGATAATAATAGTATCAAGATAATTATTCTAGGTACTTCAAATTTTCATGTATAACCCACATCATTGGCCATAAAAGTATCTTGAGGAGAATTATAAAATAGTCAATTTTATTAGAAACATAAATATTTAATATTATATATATATATATAAAATATTAAATAAATTATTTTATATCTAAATTAAATATAATTATATTTTAAGTGGGAGTATGAAATAATGATAATTATATTTAAGTAGGTCACTTATATACTCTCTGATGTACAATTAATTTTTTTTTATCTCATGTGATAAGAAAAAAGAAAAATATATATATAAAAGAACACATGCATAAGTCACTTGATAATAATCATAATTAATTTTAATACAAAATATAATACATTAATTTTTTTAAATATAATATATATATATATATATGTACTTTTTGTAAAATTGATCATTTTAAATTTTTATGACATTATATTTGTATCATGTTAACCAAACAGGGCATTTGATTGAAGCATTTGATTAATCAAATCATGTCTGACACTTGTTTTAACCTGATTGACAAAGCAAGATTCGATCAAGACTCGATAGAGCACAGCAATGGCGTTGTGGCGGAGCATGTGAATTAGAAGTAATAACAATATTTGAAAAATGAATATATGTTTTCACAATTTTTTAATGGGTTTTAATTTAGTTAATACTGAACTTAAAAGCTTGTTACTGCCAGCTTATGTACGGGACACTGGGTTTATGATATTTTCGGTCTGATGATATGGGGCACTGGATTTATGACGTTTCGGTCTTAATCCCCTCGTCAGGATTGAAATTGGGCGGCGACTATAAGATAGGTTGTAGGCCTTTTTCACCAGTTTTCTATCATCCAGTAATTATTTGTATCTAAGAACCATCAAGCAACGCAACAATATCGATACAGCCTAGTCCTTGGAGAAGGAGAGATAAGAATGATGATCAGGGGGCACTTGGCAATAGTTTCAATTAGATGGAGAAGAAGAGATAAGAATGATGATCAGGGGGCACTTGACAATAGTTTCAATTAGATCAAAATTGGCACGTTGTAGCCTGGCGTACGAAAATGTCTTGGTGCGACTAGCGTCCCTGAAAGTTCTATAGATCATGACTTATCTTCCAAGAGCCCCACATTCCAGCTAAGGTACGTAACTTCTAGTGTGAAATTTCCGAGTTGATCAACTGCTGCATTTAAGTGTTTGTGGGTGTGATTGTTATCGGGAAGAGAGCGATGAGATCAGGGGAAGGACGAGGAGAGGGCGATTGACATGAACAACATTTAAGTGTTCGACGGTACAAATGTGGCAGCCCATCGATCGCACAAATGCGAAGGAGAAGTGAAGGCCCAGGTCAGATCATTAGATAAAAGTCGGTAGACCTACCACTCGTGTCTGCTGTCAACGGAGAACTCTTTATTTAGCCTTTCCTAAGGGGCCGGGATAGTACTGACTGCTAATACAGTCGTATCAAAGTTTTCAGAGATGAGTTTTCAATGAAAGGCATGCAGAGTTAATAATTGGGACAGCACCAGGATAGGTTTGATGTGAAGAACGCTCAAGAGCCATTAGTTCTCAATCTAGACTGTAATGGGTCCGGCCAAGTATTTGGCTCGTCTAATTGCTCTCTGATTTTTTAGGTACGAGTTTGATTGTGTGTGTGTGTGGTGTGGGGGTTGCTGGCGGGGGGGGGGTTTGTCTCAGATGCACATACATTTTTGATTGCCGTTTTCGGTTCGTCGACGAGAAATATTAAAGAGGCTGTTGATGGTTATTACTCTATCTTCAATGCTTGTACTGTTTAGAATCTTCGCACAAAATATGGCATGATAAAATAACCGAACTGTGATCGAGACAAAACTTGAAAATTCTCAATATAGTAGTAGATCTTGAAGTTTGGGACAGTCCCATTTTTTAGACAAATATGCATATATTCTGTAACTATGATCTTCAAATTCTACCATCTTCTACTTCCCGCTCTGAACATTGTGATCAATCCGACCTTACCACACACCCAAAAGAACGCATCAACGCAGGATTTCTTGAAAGCACATGAATGAATAACCAGGTTTTCGTTTCTTCAGAGAGAGAGGTGATGATTCGGTCAAGTGCTTGCTTTCCCGTCGTAGTAATGGGCTCACCATAGGGTATTTATTCCTACAACTAAAGATAATCACTATGGTTGTTATTCTTATAATTTTTTTGACGAGAAAAATTAAATATAGTATGTATTTTTCTTTAGGGTCCCTGGGCATTTTTTCTGTTTCTAAATGCCATCACCCAGGAAGTGTAACATATCAGAAATCTATCACGATAGGAGTATAATTTGTTTATTTTAAATATATTTATATTTGATTTACAACTTTACCACACACCCAAAAGAACGCATCAACGTAGGATTTCTTGGAAGCATGGATGAATATCCTAGTTTTCGTTTCTTCAGACAGAGAGAGAGGCGATGATTCGGTCAACTCCTTGCTTTGGCCGTCTTAATAATGGGCTCACCACATGCAAAAGCCCGCGAACCTCTCCCTTGTCAAAGCATTCAACTCAGTCCATGGTTCATATGGGCCCCTTTATCTAGTGCAGGCGCCACCGTCGCAGACTCGCAGCTCAGCTTGCTATAATTTGGTCAGGTGGGTGTTCTAATTCAGGTAATCAGAACTAGAATACAAATTTTATCAAAAATTCATATAGAAAAGGGAACAGTCTCTTAGTTCATCTCGATCATCAAATCAAGTTTGGGTGCTGATCTTATGGCGTATTTCTAACAACGGATTTGAATTTCAAAGAAGGTTTTGGTCTTTGGAGACTAACAGAGTTTGACCCAAGGTAAGACTACAGAAGAAAGATGGATTAATGAAGGCGTTGAAAACAAAAGGTTCAGGTTAATGCAGGCCAAGGCATTAGCACATCCCAAAAGCCTTTTTTTTTTGCAAATAAATGCCTAACTAAAGCGGAGGTCAATTGTGGTTGATATTGATGTACCAAATGGGATCAAGTCGGGCGCCTTCGTCTCTCCCATGGAACACACCCAGAGGAAACAAATCCGTATATGCCAAAATCAAGTCACGTTTCTTGTCCACAACTTGCCACGAGCCACCGAAACCGTAAAGCACCAAAGAAAAAAGGCAAAAGCTTCTTATGTCTGCCCTATCTTTTAAGGTACTCTTATTAATGTTTTTCGATTGTTATTGAGTCTTACACCTTAATTTAGTCTCATGTGTAATATTTATTTGGTAAGATCTTATTTACAAGCGTGAATAGATTACAAATTTTTAAAACTTCATTAATTACTTTTGAGAAAATGATTTAGCCCGCGAATGATTTTAGAGCTTCTTGATTTCGTATATAGGCCAAAATTGATTTCGTATATAGGCTAAATTAAGGATGTTGGTTAAACTGTCAGTTACGGGTCAAAATTCCCTATATAGGCTAGATTAATGGCGTTGGCTAAGTTATTGGTCACATGCCAAAAAGGTCGTTAGGCTAGATTAAAGACTTTGATTAGGCTACCGATCACGACTAAAGTTTCATACATAAGTTAGATTAATAACGTTAGTTAGGCTAGGCTGGGCCGGGGTTAATAACGGGTCAAATTTTAGGGACAAAATTTTTTAAGATAAGTAGATTATAAAATTATTAAACTTAATTTCAATCTTATTTATAAGTGATAATAAATTATAAATCTTTAAAAATTAATTAATTACTTTTAAAAAAATAATCTGATTTGTTATATTACGTTCTACTTCACTCAATTAGGCAAAAAAATAACTGAACTACTAATTCATCACAAGAGAACACCCAAAAACGCGTGTAAAAATTAACGTAAATCAGAAGAAGAGGATGAGGTCAACCGTAACCACTAATTTCAGGACACTCCCAGACATGATGCAAGTTGCAAAATCCAACCAAGCGTCCAACTAAGAAAGGCTCGGCAATCTTGTTATTATTAATCGCGTCAAATACCAACATTTCCAGAAGAAGATCGAGAACAAGTAAAAAAAGCTCAGTCTCCTGAATATTTTGGTCGGCTCGTCTCTCAATCCATCAACTAATCAACGACGTCGTATCATACTATGGAAGAGGGCCCGCCGCCGCCGCCGGCTCACGCACGCCACCCGGCTCAGCACCCGGGGATCCCATTTGAGAGCACCAATACCCTCTTGTTCAGGAGCCCCGCCCCGCATTCTCGTTGCCGCTGCCGCTAAGATTCGTGCCCGGCGAGCCTCCATCCCTCTCGCCGGCGAGGGCCGCCGAACCGCCGCCTATTTATTCCAGCGCTATTCCCACCTATTGGAAGCGGACACGTTCTCAATCTGTCTTATATTGCCGACACGTTTACGAATTTTGATAGCGAAATGCGCGGGCCCGGTGGTGCGGACACACGATAGTTGGCCAGTGGGAGACCACCACGTCGCGTGTTCGTGGGCGTACCAAAAATATCTCTCCTGTGGGACGGAAAAATACCAACGGGTCTCTTGGAGTTGGCACGTGATTCGGTGGTTTTGAGGCTTTTGGACAGTGTCGGGATCTCGGCCGTACACGCCTCGCTGTTGTCCGTCGCGATTCGGTCGTGCCGAATTCTGTTACCACCTTAGGCATGGGAAGGGAACTAATGATGCGATTAGAGCAACGATTTTTTTAAATTGCGAGAAGGGGATCGGTTCCTATATTCGCCAGCAACAATGGAGGGGGAAGGCGTCCTCTTCGAAGAGGACGTCAGTGTGGTTATGTAATTGTGTTATAAAAATGTGTCTATGAATTATATGTTTAATTCAAACCTTTTTTAATGGGCATTACAAAATAATATTCATATATATATTAAAAATATAGTACATGAGTAAAAAAATGATAAAATTTTATCTTTTTAATTTATGATCACCCATTTTTAAATATTTAAATAATATACAAATTAATAAATATTTTAAAATTAATTTTTATTGTAATTTATTTGACAATTAAGATGAAATATTGAAAACATTAAATTGTATTAAAAATGTCTAATTACTCTTGTTATTTATTTTTTATTTGTTTAGTGGGACTTGTTAAATTGATTAAAATAAAAAGTATAGTTCTTATAATCTACGTAAGCAATAGCTCGTGTATGGAGGGCTTATTTTACTATTCATTTTCCTAGGTTTAATCATGAATATTAAATGATAAATATGTCAAGTCCTCAGTTGGCTGTGTTTACATTACCCAAAGGAGATATTTTGTGTTTATATTTGTATTAATATTATCTGCTTATGAGGAAGATGGATAAAAATCTCATTTATTTAACATTGTTTTTTCTGGCATATTACGCACTTAAAATCGTTAATATAACTTAGATAGTCAAGACTTAAAGGATCTGGATATAAATGGATACACATGCAACTTTAGCCACTGATATATTAAACCAAGAACAAGAGTAAAATATGGAACAAATCAGGCAAATAATATAGGGTGTCCACTGGTTAATGGCCCTCAAACATTAGCAAACTCTTAATTAGCATTACTAGATTATCTTACTCCCCATCATTTACTACACAAGTGCGGTTTACATTCAACCATGCATACATAGAGACATTGACAACATCCTTGCCCAAGAGCGCAAAAGAAGACACCCGTCCACGGCATTCACCAAAAATACCAGAACCGTCGTTTCTCCAACAAACCAAAATTTAAACCGGTTCAATAATTTAATGAATGCGTTTCAAATACCAGCTTCTACCATTTAATCAATTTTTCTTTAATAAATATTCTTGATGATTCGAATTATTGGGGGTCGTAAAAATAAAGAAATAAATTTGAAACAAACTTTTATTTGCACTAATGATTTACACTCTCTAAAAATGTCGGTAAAAAATCATTTTTTGTAAAATAAAATTGATTGAGAATGCTTACCCAAGGCTTTTCTTTGATATAATCAAAACACCGGCATATTTATTTTCCATGGATATATCTTCCTTGAATTATGAAACGGTTTTGAATCCATTTGAGTTGGTCTGCTTAATTTTTTTGAAAAAGAAAACAAAACCGGTTCAACCACTCATTTCCATTTTGACGAGGGTAAATCCGTCCAACTGCTTCAAAAAAAAACCGCAAATTCTTCCCGTTACGAGACGTTACCAGTGGCCACAGCAAATCCAAACGCCGTTGTCACCCCGTCTTGCCTCGAGGAGAAGAAGGAAGGTGGAGGGTCGGTGGAAGGAAGAAAAGAGCCAAAAAAAGGAGCGATCTTTCCGAATCTTTGCCCGCATTGTCAACCACTGTTAATGCGGATTCCCGGCTTTCAATGCCCAAATCTTCGTCGCCGCCTCTCCCTCCGCTGTTGTCGTTGATATTGGCCTACTGTGGATTTGTTGTCGTTTCTGGCATTCCCTCGTTCTGTTTTTGATGATTTTGGAAGTTGAGGCGACGATTCTTGCATTGGTGTATTGCGTTGGGTAGGCTTCCTTTGATTGCAGGGGTATGTTTCATGATTTTATTAATAATAATTATAATAATAATAATAATAATAATAATAATAATAATATTATTATTATTATTACTATTATTTGCGTTTCTTTTATGTTAATGGTTGCATGCTTTGTTTTGTTTCTTTTGTATCCGTTGCGAACTTCTTTGCTGCTATGGTGAGGCAAATGCGGATGTCATTTGTTTGGCTTTTCAGTTTTTGCATGCTTTTGTGGTTATTGAATGGTTAGCATTCTGTTGTCTAGTAAAAAGTTGCAATCTTGATAAGTAATAGTCCAATTATGCCCCCTTTGGCAATGCAATATTATGAAATTAAAGGAGAAGCCTTTTTTTTTAACCGCTAGTGTGATGTCAAAACCTGCCTTGTGAATGTGAACCATATGTTTTGTTTCCATTAGATTGCACACCAAAACAACGCAATGTTGCTCGACTCTGTTGTTGATGATTGTCACATGATGTGTTTCCTGCATAGTAGTGCAAATAGAAATCTGTCATCATCAGCAAAAGGCATCCTGAATTGGGCTTTTATTTACACTTTGATGACTAGAAATTTATCAATTATAATAGTAAACCTCTGTTTGGCATTTTGTGCTATTTTAGGTTTTGGTCTCACCTGGTAATGAGTTATGTCTTTTCCTTGTGGACAGGGGTGGGCATTGGTCGGACAGACATCAGACAAATTATTGTCCATCGTCTGTCCGAAATTTCATCAGACAAAACTTGTCCGACCGACTTCGGACGTCAAATTGTCCGTCGGGCCTGAACAATGTCCGCGGACAGTCCGAAATTACCTTATTTTCTAAAAAAATCGTCAGCGCCGCCGTTGCCTCCGCCGCCGCCTGCCCTCTGCGGCCACGCTCTGCACTGCTAGCAAAACCCCTCCGCTGGAACCGTTGGAATCGGCTCGGCGAGCCTGACACATCTACGACGTTGACGTGCTCGGCGGAGGTGGCGGCTCGCCGAAAAATGGCTAAATAGAGGCGGTCGGTGGTGGGTGACTAAATCCGGCTGGCCTGGGCGGCGATGGGCTCCGCTCTTGTCGGGGAAGGCCGTGGGAGGGTCGGCAATGTCAAAGTGGTGACTGGACGGCCGCGACGACGGTCGCCGACGGCGGAATCGACGACGCGAGCACGTCGCTAGGCGCGGCGTCGTGGAGGCCGGGCGACGGCCGGGGCGCTCGGGGCATCACGGCAACGCCGCGGCGAGGCCTGGTGGCGACGATCGGCGGCAGGGCGACGTCGGCGGCGGCGACGAAAAGGGGGCGGCGTGGCAAGGGTTTGGATGGGGAAGAGAAAAAGGGTTGGGGGTTTGAGCGATGGCAATATCGTAAATAAGACTTGACTCGACTCGACTCGACTCCGTCCCGAGTCAATAATAATAACTAACTCGAAATAAATCCTAAAAAAATCCATAAAATAGAAAAAAATTTCATAAAATAAAACAAACACTACAACATCATAACGACATGCTTTATAACTAATAACCCACCTAAATTCCCTGTAACGCGTCCTAACGCGGTAAACGACCTAAAATTAATTTTACGATCCACTATATATAAAAATAAAAAAATAACTGGCATACTTTTATATATTCTAATAACTTATTTTTTTCTTTTGTGTTCATGACATTATCATCATATATTTGGGTACATATGACCCTCATGGCTTGTACACGCGACCGGCATCGGCTCAGTACACATATTTTAAAACATACTCGACTCGAACCGACGTCTGAACCGATCGGTTCATAAGCATAAAACCCTGACTCAGATTGCGGTTTTTACATTATGTTTATAATGTGATATATTTTTTTCGAAGATGGATCATACAAGTTTATTATTAAATGTAAATGAACAAAGTGGATGTGAAAAAGATAGCAAAAATTCGATTGCTAAAGAAGGAGAATCTATGGACAGTACATTATCAAAAAAGAGAAAAATAGTATCCGGTGTATGCGCCTATTTTGATAGATAATATTAGAAGAATGGAACATTTCCTATTTGTCGTTATTGTGAAAAGAAGTTTGAAGAACTGAAAGTTATGAAACTACTCATTTATAAAAGCATATTGAAATGAAATATCCTAATTTCAAAATAAAGAGGATATAAAACATGAGTAATTAACTTTTTTGTATTTTTTTCATGTAGGTGAGCTAGATGAAGAATCAATTATTAGAATATTTTATCTTTGAAGTAAATGTAATATTGGACTACATTTTGATGCCAATGATTATTTTAAAGTTTTTATACATTGATTATCTTTTGTTTGACTTTAAAAATTGAGAGCATGTTAACTAAATTGTAAGTGGTTTGATATGATTATTAATGTGAATGTATAGTTCTAAATTCCTAAATATAAGAGTGACTTTTATCCTTTTTATATGTATGTCATTTTTAGATATTTAAGATATTAAATATCAATTTTATGTATAAACTTAATTAATTTTACTGTATATTTATATTTTAAAATTTTCATAAACTATAATATTAGTCTTATAAATGTTGAAGACATTATATTATTGATATAAAATATCGGACACTCGGTCGGTCGTTCGGTCGGACAAAAAATGTCCATGTTTGGTTTGTTTTAATTCGGTCAATTGGTCGGTCAAATTCGGTCGGACATGTTTTGGACGTCGGACGGACGGACAAATTCGGACGTCCTCGCCCACCTTTACTTGTGGACATGTTATGTGTTGTACCTTGTGGACATGTTATGTGTTGTACCATGCAAGGCCATGGCAACAACGAGGCTGCGTTTTCTTGCTTCTGAAACTCGCAGCCCAGATCAGCTCACGGTGGGTATTTAGATAATAGTTAAAATTTATTCAGATCACTGTTTGTTTTCTTAGTTCCAAACTGCTTGTGTGTTTAGCAAATGAGAAGTGATTTATTTTTAGAATTAGCTACAGCACCTCCTGCCTCATTCCTATTCACAAAACGGATACTGTCTGACAGCTTGTAGTTGGTTTCAGGTTCTTAAGGAATGTCTCCTCCAGATCCTGATGAATCTGTCAGTGTGCATGTGGAGCATTTCTTTTGTGTAAATCATCCTGATCATACCTCACTCATTAGGTTCTCCTTAAACTTTGTGGGATACTTTGAGATTTTAAATTAAGAGATTATTACGAATATCATTGTCATTATCAGCTACTACTCTACACCTCATCTGAACTAGGTTGGGCTAGGTGGAATAGATTTTGCCTCTTTGATCGGTTGCTTACAACATTTAAACATGGATGTTAGGAATTAGCAATAAGTTTTTTGAATGGCACATGTTTTTGTGTTCTAGACATTTCAAGGAAAATCTTGCAATGATTAATACCATATTTTGTCATAAAAATTTTTGTGAAGAACTTGGACTGATATAGAGGGTCGACTGTTTTTTGTGAGTGTTTATAAATAACTTAAATGGCATTTTACGTATGAAAATGGCATTTTTTGTGAGGGAACAGGATTCCTAAGAAGAACATATGAACTATGAAAATCATACATGAAAAGTGAAAGAAGTTGCAACCAATGGTCACTACCTCATTTTGACTTTCAATTGTATTTGTTTTCTTTCTGTAGGTCGTACAATGCAAATGAGCTGGCAAAGTTGGTTGAGAAAAAGAAAAGCTTGCAGAACCGGCTAGTCTACTATCAAAATAAGTTCGAAAGAAAACCACATAAGAAGCCCACTACAAAGGTATTTCTCATGTGGTTCAATGTGAATACGAGCGTTAGATTGCGTATAAAGTACTATTTTCTACTGATCTATGACCTGATACATGTACTATATATAGACAGGTTTTTTAGGTCTATGGGGAAAGATTGTAGATGCAATTGACTACTATACTTCTGAGATCGAAAGTCTCACAAAAAAGGAACTTCTGGACTTAAGCACTTCAAATAATGCCTATCAGCATTGAGTTGTATTTCAAAAAGAATTTATTTCTTAAAGAAAATGATTTCTTTACTGGTTTCTTCTTGAATTGAAGTAGCTTGATTTTTGTTCAGGAAGCTTCTGTAAGAGAAAGAACTATTAGTGATTCCAAATCAATCATGCCTGCAGCATTTGTTTCGTTCAGGACAAGGTGGGCCGCTGCTGTGTGCGCCTAAACTCAGCAATCTTGCAATCCAACTCTATGATTAACAGAGTGGGCACCTGAGCCTCAGGATGTTTACTTGCCTAATCTCGCAATACCTTTCTTTGAGATTAGCATTCGGAAATTAATCATGGCTGTTACCCTATTCTTTTTGACCTTCTTCTTTGTGATCCCAATTGCATTTGTTCAGTCTTTGGCAAACATTGAGGGAATAGAGAAGGTTGTTCCATTTTTGAAGCCTGTGATTGAAACGTAAGCCTATTTGCTCTTCAGGTCTTTTTACATGTTTCTTCTTTTACAAGCTTAATGATTCTTGTTGTGCTACCACAGGAAGGTTATGAAGTCTGTAATTCAAGGCTTCTTCCCGGATTTGCACTAAAGATATTCTTGATTCTTCTCCCGACTATACTAATGACTAGGTCTAAAATTGAATGCTATACATCACTTTCTTCATTGGAGAGGAGGTCTGACGGAAAATATTATATGTTTTTGATGGTGAATGTTTTTCTTGGAAGCATGGTTACAGGAACTGCGTTTCAACAATTCAAAAAATTTATGAACCAATCTGCAAACGAGTAAGCTCAATTAATTTGACGTTTAATTTTGAAGAAATTATTTTACTCTGATTAAGTTTGTAAATTTTTTATTATTTTTCAGCATTCCAAGGACCCTAGGAGTATTCATGCCAATGAAAGCCACATTTTTTATCACATATATTATGGTAGATGGATGGGCGGGCATTGCTGCTGAGATTCTACGGTTGAAACCTTTGATTATGTTTCATCTTAAGAACACTTTTTTGGTGAAGACTGAGCGTGACAGGGAGGAGGCAGTGGACCCTGCAAGCATAAATTTTGCTTCTTCAGAACCTCGGATACAATTGTATTTTTTGCTTGAGGCTTGAATTTGCAGGAGTCACGCCATTCCTTCTTCCTTTCATATGTGTATTTTTTGGCTTTTCATACCTTGTTTATCGTCACCAGGTAACTTGGGTCTCATTTGAACTATTTTGTTTACTTAAATTTTATGCGGCCATTTACAGTTTTTGTCAATCAGACTATCCCCAAACCAATCATTTGGGATTAGGTGGATATTGATGATGATAGATCAATCAGGCTATTACACTTCTTATGGATTTTAATGAACTTTCATGATTATTATAGTTTTGCGAATGTAACTTTGATGAACTTGAGAAACTATAGCTTTTATACTGATTATTTTTTTCTCAGGCGAAGTTTATAAACGTCTACAATCAAACATAGTAAGTGGGGCAACATACGAAAGTGGGGCAACATTCTGGCCTGATGTTCACACGTGCACCCACTCATGGTATATCCGAGTCGATTTTTCTCATACCTCATTTCACTGAAAACTCGATAAAACTATATATAAGTCTGAGAAAGGATTTATATAATATACCCGAAGGTAAATTTCGATAGATCTTATTTTCGAAATCAAACTCAAGGGATCTCATCCTCGAGAGTTATTAATTCGAAAACCGATTTGGTTAAATGACCCGGGTTAAGTCGGGATACGATAAAACCCCACTTAACCCGTCCTGCAAGTAATAAAACAAACATATAATGGAATAGAACGTAAAACAAGAAATAGGTGCTAAACGGACCTAGTAGAAGTTCTAATTGTGTCCATACGCCTCAGCGTTGAGCCCTTACTCGATACCTATACATGAAACTAAAAAGTAACGCTAGCTAACTAAGTGATGTATCAAACATCCTACAGCATACATACACCACATCATACATCAATCACACATTAGTGTTTCTATGCTACGTTGCATTACATGACAATAATTACTTAGTTACCTAATTAGTTCCTTAACATCTGTTTTAATACACTTCAATTAGGCCATTCATATTTTATTTTTATTTATAGTAAAAATATCTAGCACATCAATTTATCAATCCTAACATGTTGTATTATAATGATCACCTTTAAGTAATAAAATCAAAGTTAATTATACCTCACGTCGTCAATAATCCGAGATGGCTAAGGTTTCGTCACGTGGCTCGAGACTCGAACTCGGCACCCAGCGGCGTCCGAAGTTCGATCGGGTTCGACCTGATGAATTTGGCAGAAGATCTGACAAATTTCAGCGAATCCGATTTTCTTGCTGTTTTCGACAATTTTTCGACAGTGTTAGGCAGTTTTTTGGTGACTTTTTTGGCAAGTCAATCGGGGCTATGGGTCAGCACTATTTCAGTGAGCTTGACCCAATAGTGGTGACGGTGAGGTCGGTGATGGCGGTGACGACAAGTCGGCCGAGGTCGATTGGTCGTCTGATTGGCCTTAGGGGTGTAAACAAGTCAAGTCGAGGCTGAGCAGGAAAGTTTTTGAATTCGACATGATTTTTGGCAAGTATGTTTATGCTTGTTTGAGTGTTTGACGAGCTTTGATTATTATGGGTCAAGCCAAGCTCGTCTAAAATTCATGGTGTTTGGGCTTGACTTCACGAGCCGAACGAATGTTTTTACTTGGCTCATACTCGACTTATATAGGATCAAAATTTTCTTTCCAACCCTATATAAGTTTAATGTGACCTCAATAGTATTGACGAGCTTAGTCGAATTGAGTATTTTTCGAGTTTGAACACATCAAGCTTGAGTTTCGAACTAAGCCGAGTCGAATACTCTTTAGCTCAAACTCTGTTCGTTGTTCAACGAGCTATCCATTTCAAGCCGAGTATTTTTTTTTAACACAAAATTAACGAGCACGAGTTCAAGCGGAACTTAAAATGCTTGCGAGTAGGTTTGACTTGTTTACATCCCTAAAGGCACATGTAACTGAACGAAAGGGCTAC
>JAURVB010014294.1:0-17224 GCA_033002965.1 Piper betle | reverse complement strand
GGCCTTGATGTCCTGTCAAAACTGCTTTTTTAAGCTCTATTTGTCCAAGGGTGCTTCTGCCATGCGTTTTTCTCCAGAGGCAAATTGGATACCTTACTACCCCAGACGCGCAGCAAAAAAATTACCATGTCAAAATTTTTATTCATGATAGGATCATACCTTTCCGTTGATCATATGGAGGTGTGTAATGCAATAATGATATTAAAGCCTTAAGTCCTTTTCCTTCTTCAAGGATTGGATGCGATTCCGCAATAAAAACTTACAAATTTGCTTCTGCATGGGTTTCATGTCATTGATTTATATGTGGAATTGATATTAAATCCATGCAGGCAATCCCAACTTACGTGGTATGAATTGTTTGTGACAATGGCATCAGATGATACTGGTCAAGAGCCAAAATAGAACACTTATTTATGATTTTAATGGTTGAGTTGGGAGGGATTAATTCTGTTTTGTTAACAATATTCTCATGTTGGCTATTTTTAATAGATATTAGCTCAACTCTCTTCTATATAAATTGGTCATGAACATGTGATTAGTGAGACAAAAGGGCTTTTCTAAAATACAATTTGCTTACTGGTAAAGGAAGAGCACTTAGTGATAATTTTGTGGGTTGAATCAGGAGGTCATTATACAATTTTTTAACGATGTGCTAACATGTTGACTAATCTTATTAGGTATTGTCTCAACTCATCATTGAGTTATGCTGAAGTTAATAATGACGGCTCAACTCAGTTTTTCAGCATAATTCAGTTAGCGGTGTTCATTATCTTGTTGCTGCTCGGACTGTGGCAAATTATGTAGGAGGTTCTAATGGAAGTTATTTTTTTGTAGGTGACCTGATGGCAGGGAAGCCGGTGACCGAAGCCCGGGTGAACTGTGGCCGTCACTATAAAGGTCCCAATGTAGCGAAATACTCTCGTTAAACAGATTTATGCTCCTGTATTGTATTCTCTTGCTGAATGAACCTTGGGGTAAACAGTCAAATCTTTAATGCTTCCACTTTTGCTTCATCGCGGTTCTGGTACTAAAATCCATCAGTATTTTAATTAATGAGTTCTAATTAGCAGATTTGGCGCTGTTATGTTTCAAACCATCAGTGTTTTTTTTAATGGAATTGTTGTCTTAAGCAGAGTCTAATAGTTCTTGTAAGCATTAGAATTGCCAATTAAGAACTTAATTCTTGACGGGTCATAAGCATTGCGCCAATGATTATTTCCATGTCTTGTAAAATTGTGCAACAATACGATAGAGTGACGTTTATTGTTAATATATATCAGCCATCTGCTCAAGCAAAAGTTTTGACGGAGCATTCATTATTTTCAAGTCTTATCACTTAGAAAAACTTGCAATATCCTTCAGGTCTTCCACTTCCTTGGCCAATCTTTCAACTTTGTCTGCCGTATTGAACAACGCGGAAACGAAACCGATAAGGGCACCATTATCAACCATCGCATTTTGGCTTCCCACTTCCAACGTAAGAGAACTGGAAATGGCAGATCTTAGTTCCGCCGTTGTCGAGCTCAACCTCGCCGCCATCGATTCCTGGAGATAAGTTTTTTGTGTTTTTAGGAGACTTAGCTTGAGTTCCATCAACGTAGAACTTAGTAGATTGCCCATTGCTATACAAGGTTCCTGGACAATCATTCTCAAGGGTGAAATCTGTACGCAATGTTCAAAGCTGTCAATTAGAAGAGAAGGGAGAGAACAAGGGATGTCAAGAGAAACTATACTATGTTCGATTATTCCAAAAAGCAATTCATCTCTAGTGTTATTTACAGAATTCTCCAAGCCACTTGCATGATCCACTTTTTATTACAATAGAATTACCAACGGACTTGTGCTTAATTAATTTCCCGACAAAATCAAGTAAGAGATTAAAGTGGCTACAATAATTTTATCTGTGCTTCCAACTACAACTCTATGTTTTTTTATTAAGTCTTTGACACATTTTTTTAGCTTCAACTTCCGTTTATACGATTATACATTCACTGAATTCTTCTGGAGAAGGGAGAGAGTGGAGATGGTCATGCCTGTTTATGTGAACGTCGTAAGCAGATCATCCCTTCCAATGTGAAAATGCATGCAGCCAACTCCCTAAGCAGCTCTGCAATTTTAGAGCATCTATCTACGGGCTGAGAAAACCCAAATTTGCCATGCCAAGGCTCCCAAGTAGCAAAATTAGCCTACGTTACAGTTACGAACAGTACTATAACAAAAGTCGTTTATAAAAATATGAAATGGCGAGTAGGAAAATGTTGTCACCAATGCATCATCTGCACCCTTCGAGTATAGCACGGAGATGCAACCGTTGGTATTGTCACCAGCTCTTCTCTCTTCGTCTGGCCTAAAATAATTTAGCCACACTTTCTGCAAATGGAAACAACGAACGAGCTAGCCATACGTATAAAATGATACCAGCATGTAATTAAGACCATATTGTAATTCTAATTTAAAGATTCGAGCTCACGTACGTTAGTTACCTATACTTCAACTTTCATGTGGCGGCAAGCAGATATATAAGCTATAAATGCAATTTTTAGATCAAACATGTTCAACGCAGAATGATATAGCAAACCTTCTAAGGAGTTGGCAAGTATGTCAAATTTGTTGGCAAGGGAATGGTAAAGCTCATCGCCGGCCCAAACGGGGAAGAAGAAGAAGCTTATCAGGATACAGACAGCGAAGCCTATGGCGACTGTTAGCAAGCGATCACAAGCTAAGTCGATGACATCCTTTTCTCTGAATCCATAAACTGCTACTAGATTGAATGTGAGGATGAAGATCATTACACCATAGTCGTACTTTATTTTGATGTTTGGAACCAAGCGAGTGTAAGTGGCAGCTCCCCCTGATCAGTTTTGAGTTGGCGGCCAAAACAATATCATTTCATGGCACTCGCGAAGACAACGATATATATACCAAAAGGGCTCGTATATATATGTTTGTATATATTGAAGTTGTACTTAGAGAAAAAATGGTGTCAGTTTATGAAGGTCATGAATTACCGACTACGAAGACGGAAACGCCGATGGCAATAGCCCTTGGAACATAGCCAACTTTTCGAGCTAATATTGCTGCCAAGCAGCCAAGCCCACCTCCTGCTATGGTCCCCGTTCCACGATTTAGCCCCTTGCTCAATGTCGCACCTGTAAGACTAATGCTCAATTATAGAGTAATGCACAATAAAAATTTAGTATAATTTTGTTTTTGGTTGATTAATCCAGTTTACGGAAAAGAAGCTATGTATGCTTGAACTACTTTGAACGACTATGATCTTGTGAATTGCTAGCTACCAGTGATAAGGGATTAAGAGAAAGCTAGTTAAGTACAGTTTGAAACTGGATGTACATGCGGTAAATATTGCAATTACTTGGTGATTTATTTAAAGATGGTCAAGTTACTTCAACGACATTACCTGCCGAGAACTCGAAGACAACGACCACCGTCATAATAGCCCACATGGCGTTATCCCCGACTCTATCATGAAGGGGTTGAATAACATAGAGAAGAGAGATGAGGGCCAAGGCTATCCCCACCTTGATGCTGTGAATCACCTTCTTGTGTTCAAGTGCAAGAACGTTGCCAAGTATACGACAACAAAGGTTGGCAACTGGTAATGTTGCTCTGGCAGATTTACTGGGAGCATTTTTAACTTCATCACCCTCATCTCCATTAATGGGCACAACAGTCTCCACCTTCAGATCCATCTCATGAAGTTTGCTCGCTTAAATATATATATTGTCTTTCACAACTCTGATATTTATAATAGTGCTGATCTTGAGATAATAGAGCTTATGCATAAGCAAGTATATAGAGGACCAGCTTTTAAAAAGCCGGAAAAAAATTAAGTACATATTGGACCTACGTATTGTCAGTGAGATGGAAACAAAAAAAGAATTCTTGAGTACTAGTGGAACACACGCATCCATTTTGGATGTCATCCTCAACTGTCACCTATCAGTAATGCGAGCTGAA
Source organism: Piper betle (assembly GCA_033002965.1). Taxonomy (NCBI): domain Eukaryota; kingdom Viridiplantae; phylum Streptophyta; class Magnoliopsida; order Piperales; family Piperaceae; genus Piper; species Piper betle. The sequence continues at coordinate 13,246 of JAURVB010014294.1, read as the reverse complement.
CTTGTTCTATAACGAACATAGGCATATTTGCTCTGGAGATATTTGGCATCAATCATGGCCATGCGTACAATATGCACCATCTTCAACACTCGGTCTACTATCGTTCAAGTGTTTCAATCGTCTCTTGATGAGAACAACTTGGTTTCCCTCCACTTGCATCACCATTTCCGGGGAAAATGAGAAGACCATTGCCGATTCAAACCCAAGTGGGTTTTAATATGTTTCGGCAGATACAGCAATATATCCAAGCTACCCCAGTCGGTATTCTTCTTGCAAGGCCTCCACTTAGGGAGAGTGGAACTTAAGTGCTGCTCTGTTTTAAAGTGGCGCGAACAGAAATGTACCCAAGTTAGACTGGTGATCAGGTGGGCTTTCATCTTCGTCACGCTTGCATCAATAATCCTAACTAATAGATACGATTAATCACCTGATCATCTGTTCGTCCCAAGAAAGGTATGCATGAGTACTCTGCTCCGACGAGATGGTAATAATTCAATTGGCCAACCCTCTAGACATAATATGGACACATGGAAATATCTGAAACGCACTTAATATTTACCTACGATTTGCATTAGTATACGAATGTTTCAGCTGGTACATGGAAAGATAAGATCGATACACGCAGAAACCATCTGACAAGATATACCAGCACCCAAAACCCGTTCTGTAAAAAAGCACCCAAAACCAGGATTAGAAAGCCACCATCACCCGCGTGGCCGTCGACCAAACAGCGGCGTCTGTGCTATTGCCCCTACGTTTAAATATTAATTGTTGCACGTTTAAATTACGACCAAGCCTATCTTCGAGGGGAAGATCTTCTATGTAGCCCTTACGATTACAACGTAGACGATTTACTTTCTTCCTCCGTAATTGAACGGGATCATTTAGTTTTCTCCGGGAAGATTTAGATTTTTAATTATGGTAGAATTTGTTGGCCTTTAGGCCCTAATAGAAACTCGAAATATGTGTTACATCCTATTTTAATCTAAAAATTATTTAAAAAAAATAAAATTTTTATATTAACCTATATATAAATCACCAGTTTCATTTATGAATATGTGACAAATATAACAATCCCTTCCTCAACTATCAGGTTACCTTGAAATTATCACCGTCTAAGGGTCTCTCATCACAAATTCCCTTTCCCCTTAAATCGTCAGGTCCACTGATGGGTTTGGAAATTTCTACAATTTGTGTAAGATTGTAAAAGCAAACACTACAACCCACATAGTTGTGTTATTTCGGTTCTTAAAAAGGCCTTGCAACAAATGTTACAAGTTTTTATTAATCCAAAAGTTTAGATCAATATATAAGACTTTTTTATTAGCTTATATTTAAGTCGCTAATTTCGTCACTAACCGATGTGGGAGAATAATAGAATTATAGTCCAATACTCTTTTAATAATAAATTAATAAAAATTTTATATTGAGTAAGATATTGTGGATTTCATAGAATTGTGTTGTTCAAATTAACCAAAATGCTTAAAGGTAATAAGAATGATTTTTTAATATATAAAGAAGAGAATGCTTAATATTGTCAATTGTTGTTATAATAATATCAATAATATGTAAATTTAGCTATTCATCTAGATCACATGGTTGTGTTTTTTGACGAGTTGAACATAATTACCTCGTTATATATCTAGCCATCTTTTTAATACAATGACTACTATTAAATATAATTAACACAAGAATATTTAGATACTGCTTAAACTAATTTTTCTCTATAAAAAAGGATACATGTAAATTATTCTAGCTCAAATTTATACAAATTTAAAGACAAATTAGTTAAAGATGGTACATTTGAAATTGAATAATAATATATATTAGTTATATATAACAAAAGTATATCAAACCAGGATTAATAATTTGTACAAATAATTTATATGGTTCATTGTTCTTAATTTTTAAATGAAAATAGTGAATATCTATCTAATCTTTTTAATATCTGTTTAAAATATTAAAAAACAATTGTTACATGAAAATATTTAAAACTATATATTGAGAAAATTATTCATATTATGTTAAAAGTAAGTAAAAATCTTGCATTAAATGTGGAATTATGATTAAATTTTTTAATTTAAGTTAGAATTTAAATGTTGAAATAGAATTTATCAATTTTTTAATATTACTAATTCATATTAAATTATAATACGAAGTTCCCCCAATATTAAATAATAAATAGAAGTCTTATTTTAAAGATGTGTACATCAGTTTACATATTTTGTTAAAATGATAAAACGTGAAATAATAATGTTTAGCAGTTACAATTATCTGAGGAGTTTTGTTCTTGCTTTTGAAAAAAAAAAGGGATCAAATCCTCCTTTTAGTTTGTAATTTTTTGTGAAATTTTTAAAGAGTGATGGTTGTGCTTGAGACGCCGCTAGACATTGTCGCCGGTGAAGCCACGCCCCCGAGATGCAACGACCCACATCAGAAAGATGGCACATTTCACTGGCGCCGGCCTCAAGCACGACCGGAGATTGTCGGTGGATGGCCTCAAGCTGGATCTCACCTCCCCGGCAATGTCCATCTCCCCCACCACCTCCAGCTTGAGCTCCTCCGACTACAACCGTCGCCACCGCCGCCCTGGCCATGCCCGCTCTGTTGGCTATCCCACATTGGTCGTAGAGGTTATTGGTAACTTGCATATTGGCTAATAAGAAAGCCTTATTCTTGGAGCTAACTTTTGGATTAAGAGAGGCTTTCCTTTAATTGTTTAAAGTCTCTTTTGGGGGCCCTAAGGGCCCAACAGTGGTTTCGAAGTTTGGGTGGGGACTCGAAGGGCCCAACAAGTGGTATCAGAGCCAAGTTCGAGCCAGGTTTACCTACACCAATTGTTGTTGTTTCCTTCATGGGTTCCACCCGATGATTTGAAGAGGAGTTTGCCAGGTGGGCGTCGTCTGATTTAAGGGGAGTGTGTCAGATGATGATGGTTTTGGGCCACGCCCGATGTGTGAAGGGGAGTTGTTGGGTTTATCCCATATCGGTCGTAGATGTTGTTGGTGACTTGTTTATAGACTAAGGGGAAAACCTTACTCCTTGAGCTAACTTTTGGATTAAAAGAGGCTCGTAACACCTATTACGAGTTTTCTTTGGTTGTTTAAAGTCCTTTTGAAGGCCGAAGGGCCCAACAGTGGTTTCGGAGCTTGGGTGGGGACCCAAAGGGCGCAACACGCTCCCCTGTCTCTTCCACCACTAGCGTGGTGTTTTCCACGACCCCCTGCCTCTTCCGCCACCAGCGTGGTGTTTTCCAGAAAGATTGTAAGCATTTTTTACTTTTACTTTCTCTCCCTTGTCTGATTTTTTATCAACTAATCTGTTGATTTTTTTGGTGGAATTTAGTTACCTTCTGAACATATTGTTCATTCAAGCATTATTTATTTTGGGCCATGTGGAATCTGGCTCTCTGTATGACTCCTATATGTTTGAAGATATGCATCCCAGGCTCATTCACGTAATCACTTGACATGTTGAAAGATTCAATCTTTTTTTTAAAGAGAGAAATGTTTTGATTATTGCTAATGCATCTGAATGTTTAGGGACTGATTGATTGTCATTGTATTGCTTTGACGCAAAATTCCTCTCTTTCGTTGCACGATACTAGTGCTATTTCTTTTATCTCAAAAGTGGTTCAATGCTTATTGAATTGTTAGTTCTATTTGTTTCTGACGATGCAGTGGGATGCCCCCTCTTAACTATATTGATTGACATGGTTTGTGTTATATGCCAAAATCAAGTCCCACATTTAAAGTTTTGTGGGTTTGTGAGGAGTTCCCTCCCTATAAATAAGGCTCCTCCCTTTTGGTTCTTAACATCTCAAAATTGCTATCTTTCTTTCTTTGGTAAATTGTTTCTTTCTCTCTTTTGTAATAATTCTTTGATTATTGAAATATTATTTTGTAGTGTCCGAGGACGTAAACCTCATTAAATTCCAGTGTTCTTTTTTGTTCCTTTTATGTCTTTTTAATAGCTATTGTCAGGTATAGTTGTTGTTAATTATTGTGCTATTTAAAGTACTTGATAAAATTTTGTCTATGAGTTGGTTTTTAAACGGACCGTGTGTCTCACCACACTTTCCTTGGGCTAGTTGGTATTCCGCATTAACAGCTATTAAATAGACTTTGTAGTAGAAATGACAGACAACACAAAAGAATCCACATCGAAGGTCACAGCTTCATCCTCAATTTTAGCAAGAACTACTGTGACAAATGCAAGATTTGTAGTGGAGATTTTTTATGGTACTGCTCATTTCGGCATGTGGCAAAGTGAAGTTCTAGATGCCCTCCTTCAACAGGGTCTAGACATTGCCGTTGAAGAAGAGAAACCGGATGATGTTGAGGAGAAGGAATGGAAGACAATAAATAGATTGCCATGTGGTACCATTAGAACGTGTCTTTCTAGAGAGCAGAGGTATGCATTTTCTAAAGAAACTTCTGCAAGTAAATTGTGGAAGGTACTGGAGGAGAAATTCTTGAAGAAAAGCAGTCAGAACAAGCTCTATATGAAAAAGAGATTGTTCCGCTTCAATTATGTTCCTGGTACCTCTCTGAATGATCATATTACTAGCTTCAATCAGCTAGTAACTGATCTGGTGAATATGGATGTGACTTTTGAAGATTAAGATTTGGCTCTGATGTTATTGGGATCACTTCCTCATGAATTTGAGTTTCTTGAAACTACTCTACTTCATGGGAAGGTTGCTGTGTCTCTTAGTGAAGTAACTGCTGCCTTGTATAGTTATGAATTAAGAAAGAAAGAAAAGCAAGAAAATAGATTAAGATTTGGCTTTGATGTTATTGGGATCACTTCCTCATGAATTTGAGTTTCTTCAAACTACTCTACTTCATGGGAAGGTTGATGTGTCTCTTAGTGAAGTAACTGCTGCCTTGTATAGTTATGAATTAAGAAAGAAAGAAAAGCAAGAAAATATAAGTGCAGAAGCAGAAGCTCTTGTTGTGGATAGAGGCCGATCGCAGAGTCAGAACAAAGGAAGAAGGAGAAGGTCGAAGTCAAAGTCTAGACCAAGTAAAGATGAATGTGCCTTTTGTCGAGAAAAGGGCATTGGAAGAAAGATTGTCCCAAGCTGAAAAATAAAGGCAAATCTGATAAGGAAAAAGCTGCTGCAAATGTTGCTGAGTGTGATGATGCAAACTCAGACCTTTCAATTGCTGCATCAACTAGCAATTCTAGTGCATGGTTGCTAGATTCTGCTTGTAGCCATCATATGACGCCCAATCGAGAATGGTTCTTTGATTTTAAAGAACTAAAGGGTGGAATTGTCTACACAGTAAATAATGCCCCTCTTGTCACATATGGAGTTGGTTTAATTCACTTGAGGAATCATGATGGATCAACCAGAATCTTAACTGGGGTTCATTATGTGCCAGATTTGATGAAGAATCTCATCTTTGTGGGAACCTTAGAGTCAAAAGGTTTCGAAGTACGAGTGAAAGATGGGATAATGAGGATCATCTCTGGTGCACTTGTGATAATGAAGGGGATCCGAAGAAGAAACAATGTGTATTACTTTATAGGTAATACAATTGTTGAGGAAGCAGCAACGACAGCAACTCCTACTGATGATCAGGAGTCAGAAGCAACTAGGTTATGGCATATGCGTTTGGGGCATGCTGGAGAAAAATCTTTGAAACTATTGATAGATCAAGGATTATTAAAAGGAGCTCGGGCTTGCAAAATAAATTTTTGTGAGCATTGTGTCAAAGGGAAGAAAACAAGGGTGAAATTTGGAACAACAATCTATGATACTAAGGGTATTTTGGATTATGTTCACTCAGATGTGTGGGGGCCTTCCAAGATAACTTCATTGGAAGGTAAACACTATTATATTTCCCTTGTTGATGATTTTTCCTGGAGAGTTTGGGTATATACGATGAAGACGAAGGATGAAGTGTTGGGAATTTTCTTGAAATGGACAAAGATGGAGACTCAAACAGGCAAAAGAGTCAAACGTCTTCATACAGACAATGGTGGAGATTTAAAAAATGATCCATTTCAAAAGGTCTGTGAAGATGAAGGTATTGTCACACACTTCACTATCAGAAATATACCACAACAGAATGGAGTGGCAGAGCGAATGAATCGAACTTTGCTGGAGAAAGTTCGATGTATGTTGTCCAATGCTGGGTTGGGCAAATAATTTTGGGCTGAGGCTTTGGTATATGCTTGTCACCTTATTAATCGTTTACCAACTACTGCTATTGGTGGTACAACTTCATTTGAGAAATGGTCTGGAAAGCCTTCTACAAATTATAATTCCTTACATGTGTTTGCTTCCACTGCATATTACCATGTTAAGGAATCAAAGCTGGATCCAAGAGCAAAGAAGGCAATATTTATGGGGATCACCTCTGGTATGAAAGGCTATCGTCTTTGGTGTCCAGAAACAAAGAAAGTAATCTTCAGCAGGGATGTTACCTTTGATGAATCTACCATGTTGAGAAAGGTAACTTCTAAAAATATGAAGCAAATAGATGGTACTCCCAAACAGGTGGAGATTGATGGCAACAGAATGGTCCCAGCAGATGCAAAAACTGATGATGACTCTTCTGTGGTAGAAGAAGAGTCAAATGAAGAAGAGGTTCAGACCCAAGAACCTCCACATCAATATGAATTAATTGCACAAAGAAAGGGAAAGAGAACCATTAGAAAACCTGCCCGCTATGCTGATATGGTCTCTTCTACAGCACCAATTGCAACTGATGATGTTCCTGCCACTTATAATGAAGCAGTTCAAAGTTCAGAACAAGAAAAGTGGAGGATTGCCATGAAAGAAGAAATGCAGTCCCTTCAAAAGAATCAGACATGGAAACTAGCTAGTCTTCCGAAGGGAAGAAGGCAATTGGGTGCAAATGGGTATACGCAAAGAAAGATGGATTGCCTGACAAGGATAATGTTCGCTACAAAGCAAGATTGGTGGCTAAAGGCTACGCTCAAAAGGAGGGAGTTGATTATAATGAAGTATTTTCTCTAGTTGTAAAGCATTCCTCCATCAGAATTTTATTGGCTTTGGTGGCACAATTGGATTTGGAACTAGTTCAAATGTATGTAAAAACTGCATTTTTACATGGAGACTGGGAAGAGGAAATCCATATGTCTCAGCCAGATGGATTCAAAGTTGATGGAAAAGAAAAGATGTTGTGCAAATTGGACAAATCGCTATATGGATTGAAGCAATCTCCGAGGCAGTGGTACAAGTGATTTGACAAGTTCATGATAGGGTAGAAGTACTTAAGGAGCAAATATGATCACTGTGTGTACTTGCGCAAGCTACAAGATGGATCCTATATATATCTTATTCTTTATGTTGATGATATGCTGATAGCTTCCAAGAGTCAGACAAAAATAGAGAAGTTAAAGACTCAATTGAATAGGGAGTTTGAAATAAAGGATCTTGGTGAAGCAAAGAAGATTCTCGGCATGGAGATATCCAGAGACAGGAAATTGGGGAGGCTTTGTTTGTCTTAGAAAGAATATCTGAGGAAGGTACCAAAATATTTTGGCATAAATGAGAAGTCAAAACCAATTAGTACGCCACTTGCTCCTCATTTCAAGCTTAGTGCTTCCATGTTTCCAAAGAATGATGCAGAACGGGAATACATGGCAAAAGTACCGTATGCATGTGCTATTGGTAGCTTGATGTATGCAATGGTTTGTTCAAGGACTGATATTTCACAAGCAATTGGGGTTGTGAGCAGGTATATGCATAATCCTGGAAAGGAGCATTGGCAAGCTGTGAAATAGATTCTATGGTATATTCTAGATACCTTAGATGTTGGATTAGTATTTCAATAGGATGATAAGGATGGTCAGTATATAATTGGGTATTGTGACTCTAACTATGCTGGTGATTTGGACAAGCGACGATCAACTACTGGTTATGTGTTTACTTTTGCAAAAGCACCAGTCAGTTGGAAGTCCACCTTACAGTCAACAGTGGCTTTGTCTACTACAAAGGCAGAGTATATGGCAATTACAGAGGCTGTAAAGGAGGCAATTTGGCTTCAAGGGTTGCTCAGTGAACTGGGAATGGAATAGGAGCACATCAAAGTACATTGTGACAGTCAGAGTGCTATTTATTTAGCAAAGAATCAGGTTTACCATGCAAGGACGAAGCACATCGATGTTCGATATCATTTTGTACGAGAGATTCTAGAAGAAGGTGGAGTCATAATCCAGAAGATTCTGACCACTGAGAACCTTGCTGATATACTGACAAAAGTAGTAACTGCAACCAAGTTTAAACATTGTTTAGACTTTTTAATATTGTTAGAAATTGAAAGATGGAGTTTGCAGACATTACTGAAAGTTGGATTTGTGAGAGAATTGTATGAGATTTTGTCAAGGTGGAGAATTGTTGTATGCTAAAATCAAGCCCCACATCTAAAGTTTTGTGGGTTTGGGAGAAGTCCTCTCCCTATAAATAAGGCTCCTCCCCTTTGGTTCTTGACATCCCAAAATTCCCATCTTTCTTTCTTTGGTAAATTGTTTCTTTCTCTCTTTTGTAATATTTCTTTGATTATTGAAATATTATTTTGTAGTGTCCGAGGACGTAAACCTCGTTAAATTCTGGTGTTCTTTTTTGTTCCTTTTATGTCTATTTAATAGCTATTGTCGGGTATAGTTGTTGTTAATTATTGTGCTATTTAAATTACTTGATAAAATTTTGTCTAGGAGTTGGTTTTAAGCGGACCGTGTGTCCCACCATACTTTACTGGAAATGTTATCTTGGGGGTAATTTTTAGTACAATAGTTTTTGTAAAACCCGTGACTCGAGTCAGGGTTTTACGTTACCGAACCAGTCGGTTTGACCGTTGGTTCGAGTCGAGTCAGTGTCATTAACCGCGTGCTGAGTCGAGGCCAGCCGTGAGTTATGAGCGATGAGGGTCATGTATGCTCAAGTGTACGATGATAACGCCTGAAAGATGATGAAAAATGGGTTATCAAGTATATGGAGGTATGTAGTATTGATTATTATTTTTATTTGATCGTAGAATAGTTTTAGGCCGAATAACGCATTAGGACGCGTTAGGATTATATTCGGGTGGGCTATTAGTTATAGAGCATGCCATTTGGATGTTGTTGTGTTTGTTTTATTTTATGGGATTTTTCCATATTTTTTCTAGATTTTTTTAGAATTTATTACGAACTAGTTATTATTTTGACTCGAGTAGGAATCGAGTCAATACTTAATTACGAAACTGCCATTGAGAGTATTTCTTCTCCCTCTCGACACTTACCTCTCCCAAAACCCTCGCCGCTGTGTGCGTGCCGCCGCCGCCGCCGATGCCGTCGACGCCGCACTGTTGCCGATCGATGCCGCTCCGCCTTACCGTGCCGCCCCGACCAACCCCGGCCACCGATCGCCAACAGCGCGCCGCCGCGATGCCACGAAGCCGCCTCGGCCGTCGCCACTCCGAGCCAGATTCCGCCGCCGTTCGGTCGTCGTCACCGCCGCTGTGACCACCGAGTCTCACCCTCTCACCGTCGCCGACGTTTCCCCATCATCCCGACCGCCGTCGAGGCCGACCATAGCCCTGATCGGAGCACGCCGCCGCCGCCACCCATTTTCAACGCCGCCGCCGACAGCCATCGCCGCCTCGGCTACCTTGTTTGACACCACCATTGGACCAAGCTCGTCGAGCTGGTGCCGATAGACCCCCTGATTGCCCCGTCCCGAATCATCGCCGGAAAACCGTCGGAATCACCGAAAAACTGCCGACACTCGCCGGAAAACCGCCGGAACCGCCAGAAAATTGGATTCGTGGGAAATTCGCCGGATCATCCGCCGAACGCACCCGGTCCAATCTGATCGGACTTCGGACACCGCTAGGTGCCGAATTCGAGTTTCGAGCCACGAAACGGAAACCCTAGCCGTCGCCGATTTTCGACGACGCGAGGTATAATTTATTTTAACTTAATTATTTGAAAGTATTGATTATTAGAATTGCATTCTAGGATTGGTGAATTGTGTGTTATAATAATATATATAAATGTAGATTTGATTAAGGATAAAATATGAAATTTGTTTGATTGAGTGGTGTTAAAAATTGAGGCTAAGAAACTAATTAGGGTAACTAGGTAATGATCATGATCTAATGCAAACTAGCCTAAGTAGACTTGCTAGAATTGATATAGGTTGATGTGTGTTGATTGATGCGTGATTGTGTTGATTGTGTGTGCATGCTATAGGATGTGTGATTCATCATGCGAGCGTTAGTTTTTAGCTTGATTGTGTAGGTACGGTGTAGGAGCTCGCCGCCTAGGCGCGTGGACCCGTTTGGAGCTTCTACCAGGTCCGTTTAGGACTCGTTCTCTGTTTTACGCTATTCTATTGTGTATTTGATTTATTACATGCAGGACGTGTTAAGTGGCATTTTATCGGATCCCACTTAACTCGGGCCATTTAGCCAACAATTTTTTCGGATTAATAACCCTCGAGGATGAGATCCCTCGAGTTTGTTTTCGAACTTCAGATCCAGCTCACGTTGCCTTCGGGCCTATTGTATAAATCCCAACCCAGACCTATATATATGTATAGTTTTCTCATTTTTGTGAGAGATTGAATGAGGGAAATCCGACTACTGTGCTACGCGAGCGGGCACGTGTGCGTCGATAGTGGGCTCTGGAATGGTGTGCGGGCCGTTTCATTCCCGAGGGATCCTGACAACTCCACCTTTGAGTTCCTCAAACCCGGAGAAGTGTGGAGGTTCACGGGTACTGCATTGCAGCGCATGTCTAGACTTGTGGTTTCAAAGGGTACTAAAGGCGACTGCCTGAGAGTACTCGGCCTTCGTGCTCAAGGCCAGGAGTAATATGGAAGGTGCAGAGGGCGGAAAGGAATGAGATTTGATGCGAGAAGCGATAGAGAAATGGCCAAGGTATGAGAATGAGAAAGAAAGGGGGACGCTGTCGACCCGAGGGCGACGGCTCCCGTATGTGCCCTGATGAGAGTTCTTGAGGAAGTATATGGTTTTCATTCAACAGGAGAGTTTGCTCTCCTGTGCCAGATTGATATTAGTTATTTTCCGGGCCGGTAACACTCGTTACTGACGGTTTTTCTATATATATGTAGGTGAGGAATGCGAGCAATGAAAGCTGTCGGGACTGCGGAGGAGCAGCACGGAACCGCGCACACATGTACCTGCCGCGTGTAATGTATAATGATGGTTGTTTAATGCTGTGTGAATGATTGTTAGAATGTTTTTGTCTTGATGAATTGCCTGTTATGAAATGAACGGATAGATGTGAATGAGCAGGGAGCCTTGGAGTTCAGCCTCGGCTTAGATGAAAACAAATGAGATAATAATGGAATGCCGCGGTAGATTGTTATGTTTTGTCGTATTTTGATAAAATATTTATATACCTTTGTTGTGGACAGGTTGGCCCTTATTGCACTTTTAAGGAAAACTCTGTCCGTTTTTACGTAGTAGTATATATTTTCTTTTGGTTTCTCATTTATTGTTTTGTCTTGTTTTTGCTTGTACATCATAGCATGCATGTAGGACCGCGTTAGAACCCAATCGTTCCCATTCATACATTTCATGTTTGCATCTCCATCTTGAGACGCCGAGGGCAGATCCGGGTCGGCTTAACCGAACCTAGTAGATTAGCGAACGGTTCGGTCGCCGGTGACATTTCTGGGTCGGTTCACGGGTGAACCGAAACAGGGTGTTACAGTTTTCACGCTAGTCATCTAGGTAATAGTTCTCAAAGTGAACTAGTTATCTTTGTTAAAAATTACCCGGTTTTCATAACAGTTTGTGATACAGTAATTCATGGCTTCTTTGTTAATGATGAAAATGTGAATGAACATGTTATAGGATTTTTTTAGTCGTTTCATATCAATTTGCAAATAGACAATCCTTATGTATCTTTTCTCGAATTTTTGTTACAGGGGAAGCACATTCTTTGAAAGTGGAGAAGATTTTGTTCCAAGGAAAATCAGACTATCAAAATGTCTTTGTATTCCAGGTACTTACCTTATGGTGCCAATTTCTGCTGCTTAATAGTAATCCTCATGCACATCTAATGTTGTCTGATTATCAAAGTCACATCAGGCTCATGCTCATTGTCTTGGTTGCAGTCGTCAACATATGGTAAGGTTCTCGTCCTGGATGGAGTGATACAAGTGACAGAGAGAGATGAATGTGCTTACCAGGAGATGATTACCCATCTCCCACTCTGTTCCATTCCAAACCCCAAAAAGGTGCATTTGTAATTGTCTAACCACATATATAACCTGTTTCATTTTCACATGTTAATAGACTAGGGATAGTTTAAGTTTTGTGAAAAGTTGTCAGCAATGTAAAAAATTGCTTTAGTCTTGTGGTATGATCTCCTTATGCTTCGTTTTTAATCAAAGAACTGCAAGTCTTAGCTTGATATTGTTTGGCTCAGTTTAGTACTGCTTCTGTTTCTCTTTCTTCAGGTGTTGGTTATTGGAAGCGGTGATGGCGTCTTAAGAGAAGTTTCTCGGCACTCTTCCGTGGAGCATATAGATATTTATGAAATAGATAAAATGGTTGTTGATGTAAGTTCCAACACCGAATGCATTCTTTTTATCCTTCATCCAGATTTTGCACTTCAATTGCTACACTTTGGTGAAGAATGTGTTCATTCCAACGGTCAAATTGGATTCCTTGTGGCAGCATTTTTTTTACATGCTATTCATTTTACTTTTAGAATGTGAAAAGTCGTGATTTTGTTTTGTTTGATTGATATTTACATGAGATAAGTGCATTGTGCCCTACTATTTAACATTTTTTAAACCATTTCCTCAAATTTCTATTGCTTAACTTATTCAATTTTAGAAATATATTCATAATCCATGTCACAGTTTATTAGGTGCTTCTCTTGTAAATTTCTCCTGCTATTTCATTTTTGAATGTGTTGTCTATTTGACAAGAAAACTTTGGAATGATATTAAATTTTTTTCAATGACTTAAACTATTGTAGATCTTTAACTCAAAATTGGCAGAGCACTCAAGAAATTCTCAAAGGATGGTGGTTTGAATCCATCAAGATCTTACGTAGTCAATATTTAATGAAAATTTGAGATGCTATAATTATATAAATAGATTAAAAAAGTATGATATATCATAGTTGTATTTCAAGTGACATAGATATGATATTAAAAATAATTTTAAGAGACAAAAATTTATTGTCATTTAATAACATTACAAAAGATTACATTCCACAAAATGTACAAAAAATACAAAGATAA